>JABCPV010000357.1:0-32886 GCA_016584345.1 Suillus ampliporus | reverse complement strand
CCTATCATGACATCCTGGTGAATGAGTACCATAAATGCTGTGCACAGCACCATGACTGTCTGCCATATTGTTGGAACATCATTTTTGTTGCTTTCCCAACATACAACCCCTATCAATCAATCAATAAAACTTGCTGATATATCAAATTTGACTTACTGTGAAGCCCTGGGATGCTAGGTGTTGCATTATGGATCAACTCTGTGACAACCCTTTTTTTGTCTGCAAGATGATGCCAATGCTCTGTTTGAAAAAAAATATCTACAGCTAGCTCTTTCAAACACTTAAATACTTGTTATCTGACTTCAACCTTGGTGACATAGAATAAATCATGATTTGTACTAGATTTGTCTTAGACTTTTACTACTTTACCAGTCCTACTTTTACAATGCAAAATTCAGTATATTTCACTGCTATGCAGTTACTTAAATGTCTGGCACAGTATATTTCTTTTGAATAAAGCCAAAACAAGTGTTTATGAACAATTACGAATGCACACCCTGAGCTATACTAAATGTTAGTTGTTTAGAACAACTTCTCAACTTGTGTTGGCCAAGTCAGCTCTTTAGATGCACAAACTACAGAACATGCACCTGTAAATAAGCTCTCCAGCCCAGCAGATGATAAGACAACATTGAAGTTCCATGACCTTTGGTCAAAGGAACAACAAGTGGAGTGCTCTGAGTTGGGCATCCAAGATGTTTGTGATGGGATGCACCAATGTTGACTGGATGAACCTCAGATGTTAAGTTTGTCACACGTCACAAAGGCAGATGAACATCCATCCCCAGCATTATGTAATATAATGTGCTAATTCATATGAACTTAAGGTCATTTTTCTACAGTATCTCAAGTTCTATATTCTCAAATAAACCACTGGGTGTGTAGGCCCTACCTGGTGTTTTGTTTCCAAGTTTTTCAGGAGCTAATTTCAGGCATAAAAGCTTCTGGTCATATCCAGTGCACTGCATCACACTCTGTGTTCCTAGCCAATGCCTCTAGACTGCTGAATAGATGAGATGTTGAACTAAATTTTCAGCAGCTAATTTTAGGTATAAAAAGCTTCTGGTCATATCCAGTGCACTGCACCACACTCTGTGTTCCTAGCCAATGCCTATAGACCACTTATTAGGTCAGGAGGGAAAGGTTTATACACTAAGTTAGTAGGTGCATAGTGAGATGTTGAGCCAAGTTTTTAGAAGCTAATTTTAGGTATAAAAGCTTCTGAATGTATCCCAATGGGACTTAGTTGCTTGAGATGCAGGGAGAAAGAGAAGTGAACAAATAGAACAGAGATCATGCCCTTAATGACTCAATCCATTGACAGCACCTCAATGTGGCTCTCAATACCTCACCAACCTCTCTTTCATCCTCCAACTCTGATGCACTCCTACCATAACCTTCTACATTTGATCAGTTGAGGAAACTCAATGGAACCAAATATATATCATAGAGCACCAGCTGCAAGAGGATAACAGTCTTCTATGGATCAGTAGTTTTAGAGTTGGTCCATCTTCAATGAAGTTGCACATCTAAAACAGCTGGTAGGAACAGTGGACCAGCATCAGTGAATTAATGAGTCCATGATATGGTAGTCATAGACCTATAGACCAATACAATTATGCTTTTGCCAAACATATCTATGTATTCTAGAATAAATTTGTGTTGTTCATAAATGACCATTGATTCCTACAAATCTACACTTCAAAGAGGCATTAATGACAAGGTTGAGGTATAGCAACATCATAGTAGACAAGACATGGTAGTGCAGTGCCCTCACCCTTCAAGCCTATTCTCATTTTATCTTATATATGTTTCAGTTCTGAGGCTATCTAAGGCATTTTAATGGAAAGCCACTTTAGCAATGACTGGTATTATGCTAAGGGTTGCCACTCAATGTAAGGTGACTTGGATGGGTCTGTGGCACTTGTCACCTACAAGATGATAATGTAAGTATGGTAATACTGCACTAAGCCTAAGAGAGGTTATTAGTGCACAGAGGAGTTCAATGAAGCACAATTATTGAATGTCAAGTCAAAGGGGTCTCAAGAGTATTGACTTAAGAGACAGAGACTACAGTAGTAACTGGCTAAGTATATACAGTATAGGGGATGGGGTACATTCAGGGTAGGTCAATAGCCAGGGTATAAAGTACTGTGAGTCAGAGATAAGGAGGCCATTAACAAAACCCTAATTAGATGTGTAGGGATATCTCCATATAGACAGCACTGTATAGCACTGTGTAGTGCTATACAATGCTGTGCAATGCTGTCTATATGGGGACTTCAGTGCTTTGCTGATGAGTACCAGTTGAATGGTATGCATCAGGATCATGATAGACTGCCAGAAAAGTCTGGTCATGAAGATGATCAGATAGTCTAAGTAAAGTACAGGGGTTAAGCCAAGTCAAAGGAAGCCTGTGACAAGACATCAAGATCAAGGGGTTGAAACAAAGGGAAACAGATCTACAATGTTTCAGGTGCTTCATGTTTCAGAAGGCTTTTCCTGGATCTGGTCCTGGATCAGTCTAGGTGTGGACACTGAGTCTGGATAATGTGACAACACATATGCGTAGTGCCATGACCAATGGCACATGATGTAACAATCATGATGGATGTCATATGATGAGTAAGATAAGTGTCACATGGTGTGATGACAGTGACAAGAAAAATGAATGAGGGCATATGTTACTGTAGCAACTGGCAAATGTTTAGACCACAGGACTAAAAGACAAGGTTAAGATATGGTGATAACACAACAGACAGGGCACAGTAGTCCAGTGGCCTCAACTTGCAAGCCTATTCTCATTCTATCTTATGTATATTTTTCAGTTCCATAGCTATCCAAGGCATTTTAATAGAAGGCCACTTTAGCAATGACTGACAAATGTTCAAACCATGTGACTAAGAGACAAGGTTGAGGTATGGCGACATCACAATGGATAGGGTATAGTAGTCCAGCAGCCTCAACTTGCAAGCCTATTCTCATTTTATCTTATGTATAGTTTCCATTCTAAAGCTATCTAAGGGCCCGTTCGGCAACCACTTGTTTGCGTCTGTTTCATTTGTTTTCGTCAGTTTGTGTCCTTTTTCATTTGAAACAGAAAAATGTATTTGCCAATGTATTCGTTTTGTTAGATATCTGTCATGCTGCATAATGCGGCATCACACTAGTACTTGTTTGCTCGCTCTCGTCAATCAAATGTCCCACTGTCCCTACTCTGTTAACTACTACCAGTCTACCACCACACCACCCTCTCTCTCGCTCTTGTCAGATACCAAGGAGAATATCAATTCACTGCAGGAACCTCAAGAGCAGGCTGTCAGCACTAGGAAGATTCCACAGAATGCGAAGTGGATTTCGGGAGATGACGCAACACTCCTTGACTCTTTCAAGACTTTTGCTGATGGAAACTCGGCTGATAATGGCACCTTCAAGTCTGCAGCATGGAAGCGATAGGGATGTCCTGATAAGAGCTCCCGGACCTATGAATGGCCCGTCAAGATAGAGTCATGCTGGGGAATCTTGTCAAGATAGGGCAAGGTGGCCACAGCCACTGCAGCAGCTGAAAATGCAGCAGATAGCACTGCAGCTCTCTTTTTGCGGGTATGGGTTGCCTTAAGAGAGGCTTTGAGGGCCTTTCTCTTCCATGATGAGGTCATACTAGTAGATGTAGAGCTCGAGAGCAAACTGATGGTTATTATTCATTATCTGATGTATTTGTACATGTGTGACAGTGTGTGACATCCATGGGAGCATCTGTTTCACTTCAACATCTGTCTGTTTCAAAATGAAATGCACCCAAACAAACGAAACAAGCGGTTGCTGAACAGGCCCTAATGCATTTTAGTGGAAATCCACTTTAGCAATGATTGGTAAATCTAAGTGAACTTATGATATAGATCATACTAGTGCCTGGTTCCTATTTCTGCCTCCCTCTTGGTGATTTGCATGTTGGTGCTGTTTGTTACAGGAATTTGCAACTCCCACCGAGATGTTGAGCGGTGGAGTTTTAATTTCATCAAATATGGTATGTCATTGATCTGTGGTTGAGTAGTACTTTGTATGTTATATCAGATACCGCAACATGACGACTTTCTTTAATCACTCATGATAATTATTGCATAACCTACATTCTTGATAATGGATGCTCCATGGGATCATACATGGCCAGATCTCACTGATGTACCGGCACAATGGAAAGCAAACTCAAAACTCAGTGTTCCATTCTCAAAGTTGTCTTTCTCAGAGAAGACTATGGAAGCATTACACTTGCACATAGACAGTGTTGGTCTTGACTGCCAGAGGTTTAATCATTCTGCCGAGGGTCAATGTATGTGTAAAATGAGATGTAATCTGCCTCGTTGCATGAAGCATAAATCTAATCCTTCCCAGGCATGGCATTTAAGCTGCTGAGCAGTCTTGGCTTGCATATTCCTGACGAGATACAACATGATGTCCACAGCAAATACTCCATTTGTTCTACTGATCGCAAAGAAGTCAAGGGGAAGGTCAAGAACTCTCCTCATATTTACACATGCTGTACCTGGATCTATCAATGTCTGTGTGGTACAGATCACCAAGCTGGCAAAAGACCCTCCAAGGACTGACAGATTGGCTGGGAGAACGTCACATGTATCTCATGGATCAAAATTGTGTCAACCCATGATGAAATGGACAAGAATAGTAAGCACTATTTTAGTTTTTGGGTAATAGTGACTATATGTGCTTTACTAGGCAAGAAAATGCTATGTATTGACAAGATTGCTGGTATATTCGACCACACAGAAGCTTGCGAATCACTCCTTGAGATGGACCATAACCCCCAAATTGGCTTGCACCCTGAAATTCGAACCTTTGCTCTCAGTTTGATGAAGCTGCAGGTCCCAATAACTCAACTCCAACAACGCTGCCATGAATTTGCAAAAGACAAGTTTGGTGATGCCCCTGGAAATACCCACCATCAGTTCATTCTCAATGATCATGAAACAACCTCCCTTTATCGCATGTACTTCGCTAAACTTGGTGTACCACAACATTCGGCAGCTGAGGAGAACCTTGAAAAGTGGTTCAGATCATTGAATCCCAGCCCACCTGACTCTGCACTCACTGATGCCTGCCTATACTACAAACACTGTGGAGAAGACCCATCTGACTGCTTCATAATCATTATCTCCACCCCAGAACAATGAGAAATGGCCTGGTCATATGGTCATAAGAAACTGCTTCTTCTTGATGGAACTTTTGGTTGTCAATAGTGCTCGCTCGCTTCTCTTCATTGGCATGGTCATCAATGACGCCAAAAAAGGCATTCCAGTGGTCTTCTTCATTTCACTGCTCAAAGTCTACAACAGCTGCTCATGCAGATTACAATGAGCCACTTCTGCAGGATCTTCTGGGTTGCTGGAAACAAGCAATAGGTAAAAACAAGGCTGGCAAAGATTTTGATATTAAGGTTGTAGTCACCGACAATGACACCTGTGAGCGAAATGCACTATCAATTGTCTTTCCTGATGCTCTTCTTCTCTTATGTTGCTTTCACACGGCCCAGGCCTGGTGAAATGGAGTCAATTGAAAAATTCACACTATTCCCAAGGGCCCTGCACGTCAAGAAGTTCGATGCATCATTGCAAAGTTTCTACTCGTTCTGCTCAAGGACATCACAAAGTTCGAGGATGCTATCTCACACTACAATAAACACCTCAACTACTTCCAAAAGCTTGGCAAGCTTCCCGATGCACTGTCCAAAAAAAAGTCTCAGGGTGGCCTTGCATTCTTATTGTATTTTCAAAGTTATCTGCATCTACACAAATTCTGGGTTGCCTGGTCATCAGCAGGGGTTGCTGAAGCAGTATAACACTTGGGAGTTGAGCCTGAACATATTCCATGCACAACAAATCACCTCGAATCATTCAATGGCCGAATCAAACATCATTATTTCCATGCTTATCAACACTCAGGACGACTCCCTTGTCTTGATGTCTGGATATTGACACTTATTCTCAAGGTTATCCTCACATTTTTTCAAGAACTCGCTGTCAAAGAAGTGTGAACACAATACTTTCTCAATATGCGACATGCACCTCCAAAAAGCCATTATGACTCTGACACATCATTTGACTTCAAGGACGAGTCCGAGTCCTCTGCTTCGAACCCTGACCATTCCCTGGTATCTTCTAGTGCTGAATTTATAGAAGTTGAACACTTTGATGCATGGGTAGAGATGGAGTGGCTTGACAATATGTGCGATGATGGAGCTGTCAGCAAAGAGGAAGTCGAAGGAGATGAGAAAATGGATGTTGAGGTTCTGCCTCTCACTGTTACTGGCAACAACATGACAGCTTCAAACGAGCAGTCACTGGATTCAATTAATGTCTTCAATGACTCAGACTGGCATGAGACAGCACTTCTCACTGACTCATTTGACTCTGAGAGTTCTGCCCCGTCCACCCCCCCTTCATCACCCATCCTCAAACCATTCATTCTCAAAGGCATTGAGCCACCACCACTTGCTCAACCAGTCACAGCTGTATCTTTGGCCCCCAGCATTAATCTCGCGAATCAATGTGTCATAGCTATGCAAACCATTCTTGCCATCGAGGACTCACTTGTTCGCATGCTCCATCACACACTGTCTATCTATGATGACAAAGATGACATTCTGCAGCGTCACATAAGTCCAAGCATCCATGAGCAACTTTCAGGAGCATACCACCCTCCCCAAACCATTATCTGCTCTTCCGAGTCTCTAGATAAGGAAAACAAGCCTGTGTCACCCACACAGCCATCCCCAACAAAGCGGGCTCGATGGCTGGCTGCTCTCCCTGCACAGGAGAAAGAAACAAGGAAAACTTTGTATGGAATTCGTTGATGGGCTGCTGAACATTTTTTCTTTCATTTTGAGTTACTTTGCACTGACTTTGCACCGAGTTTCATCGCACCACATTTCATTGCACCGAGTTCTACGTACACTGAGATTTGTTGCAATTAAATCCTTGTACCGCGTTCAACATCTGTTACACCAAGTTTGTCGCACTGAGTTTGTCACACTGAGATACTAATGCTGCACTGAGATCTGTCGTACACCAAGTTATTGATATGCACCGAGATTCTTTGCACTGACTTCTGTACTTTCCTTTGCTCGAAATGTGTGTGAGAGCGGAGTTTCAAAAATAACTCAGTGTGAGTTGAGTGTCCTTGTTACAGATAGGTTGCCTATCAAAACCAACATTTTAACATGGTGCACCTAGCATATCATAAAGGCAATGTGGCTTAGTAGTAAGTACACTAATAACAAGTTGTGTATACTGATATCTAAAACAAATAAGCACTTAAAAATCTATACAGTGATGTCCTGCTACTCTTGATCTTCTGAGCCAGTCACTTTCCTAGGGATAATAGTGACATGGTACTAGGTTCTTAGTTCATTGGTATATGTTCAAGTGTGGAGTATTCAAGTTCTTGTAAGTTAAGAGGGACACTATTGAGGACTCTTAACTCAATGGAATCTTCTTCAAGTCAACTGATACATAGCATTTGATGTTAGCACTCTTGTGTCCAGCATTATCAAAGGTGACATTGCACATAGTATGAAGGGTTGGATAGCACATTAACTTGAAATTGCCTCAGCACGACAACAAATATTTGGTGCTAATGGAAGTTTTAATGAGAAAGTGACATTTCCTTATCAGAGGAGGACATGTCAATTGGGATGTGCAATGTAGGATGTGCAATTTATGATGGTGAGACTTGGAGCTCTATGACTTGGAGAGCTTTCAAGTTGTAACATTGTAAGCTGATGCTGCATCTGAGCTACTAAGAGAGGAATACACCTACTATGATGACTCGGACTCTGTACAGGATATACAGCATCAAGTCAATTTTGCATTGAGCATGGTTTTCAGGCCAAGACTTGGACATGTAGTAAGTTCATATAACCATAACATCTGAGTCTGAGTGAGTCAATAATGATAGCCTGAGTCTATTTGAGAAGCAACTTATGGCAGTGCAGGTTGTTCTGATAGACTTCATGACTCAGTGATGAAGACTCTGGAGAGAGTGACATCATCTGCTTTCTTGAAGATAGCAGTGAGGGACAAGGTAAGTTGCAATGTCTCTACAGCTTTCATGTTGAAGTATACCATAATGGTAGTGACTTCAGGTCAAAAACACTAAGAAGTCATGTTAGCATTGGTCAAAAGCACAAGCAGAGAAGGGTCAAGGCACAGATGTGGAGAAAGGGGAATGTGATACTCTGTCAATTAGCCTGGGGTAGAATGGCCAAACTAGGAGCCATTGGGAGGGGAAGTGTAGAAGGAGAAAACAAAAACAAAAAACTCATATTGAGCTTTAATGTAGTCCTATCAATCTGTAGTGGAGAGATGGTGTTTTGTGTGAAGGAGTGAGTACTTCTTTGCTGATCAGGTATTTTCATGCTTATAATGATTACAAGTGTACTTCCATGAGTTGAAAATCACTACTACAGTCAGAGGGTCAGATGACCTGAGTGACATGAAGTTCACAGTGGAGCAGAAGCTCAGAGAAGGTCAGATGACCTAGGTTATATGAATTCCTTAATGAAGCAGATGCTCATGCACTCAGAGGTCAGATGACCTGAGTGGCATGAAGTTCATGACAGAGCAAATGCTTGGAGAAGGTCAGATGACTTCAGGGCTCCTTAATCAAGCAGAGGCTCATGCACTTGGAGGGCCAGATGGCCTATTAAGTGACATGAAGTTTGTGACAGAGCAGAAGAAGTGTGCTGATGGACCAGATAGCCTGGTGCATCAGGAAAAACACTATAGTTATTTAGGTAATAGTCATTTGAATATCTATTATATAGCTATCTTAGGTCATAATAAGCTCATATATATTAATAGTGCTTCTCTGTATAATATATCATTACTTTGGATACTATAGGAAATATAGAGCATTACATCAGTGTATCAAAGTAAACTAAAAAAATAAAAAAATCTGTCAGATTGTCTGATAAGCATACTTGCTATAAAAGTTATTTAAATAAAACCTTTTGCATTTATCTAATACTGTATCAGTACTCTATTTAGCAAGAACACCATTGGAAAAATCAGGTATCAAATGACAACTCTGACATATAGAAGAAAGCTTTATAATGGCTCTAGCTGAATAACCATTAGCCAATGACACGGAGTTGGTGGTAAGATACATGCCATGATGAGGCTTAGGATCTGTTTTTAGTTTGGCAAACCATTCTATATATGCCAGTGGCTCAGATGGCCAGGTAGATGGTGCTGTCTAGGAACCATAGACCTTGGTGGATAGTCTGAAAATTATTTTTAAATGTCCAATCCTAGCACCTAAAATTATGAAGTTATTCAAGAACAAATTCATATCTAATCTAATATGTCCTATCTTCTTCATATAGAGGATAATAGTGAAGGTAATGACAGTCAGGAGGGTAAGATTAATATAGATTATGATGCACTGGAAGCATCTGCTGCTTAATTATCATTCTACTTCAAACTATCTATATTGTTAATAGCATCTATAATATTAAAAACTATTATAATAATAAGAGTGTCGATAGCAATAAGAGTGTCATAGTCCCATGTCCTAATATAACATATCTTAATACATTCATGTAAGCTGAATTGACTATTATAATTATATATACAGTGGCTCAAAAAAGTGTCCGAATGTTTATGCATTTTCAAGTAATTGGATAATAGCAAGCCAGAACAAAACTATAAAAATTTGGTATAGGGATATGTCTGAAAGCCCTATATCATGGCTCGGATCTGAGATATATAGCGTGGGAATCCGACCATATATAGGCAAGATATGATAATTTTAAATACATGACTCATTCGGACACTTTTTTGACTTTTTATTAAAATCACAAAATCAGATCATTCATATATTATATTCTTAATTAAAGTGGTATCATAATAATAATATGGTCTGAGTTTAATATTATTTGAATATATAAACCCACATAAGATCATGAAATTCAACATAATCATCATGAAGCCCACCTCCTCTGCTCAAAAGGATAATATCCTTATTCTCTGCACCTCTGGTTTATCTACTAGGCAAATTGCCTCCAAAACTGGTCTTGGAAAGTCTACTATTGCTACAGTCATAAAGCAGCACATGCCAGAAAAGGAAAATCATAAAATAGGATGTCCTCCCAAGCTTACTCCACAGAACAAAAGAGCTATTGTTCACCAAATTCTATCTGGCAAGGCTTCAAATGCCACACAAGCTACCAAGTTCATCAATTCCATCATCTCCACTCCTGTCTCAACCCAAACAGTCAGAAACACCCTCAAGGCAGCCAATCTTAAGGCTGTAACCAAGAAGAAAAAACCTCTTCTCTCTGCAGCTCATAGGAAGAGAAGGCTGGCCTTTGCTTTAAAGCACCAACATTGGACTGTGGAAGACTGGAAGAAGGTTATTTGGTCAGATGAAACAAAAATCAATAGAATGGGGTCAGATGGCCAGGAATATGTGTGGAAAAAGGCAGGAGAACCATTAGGAGAAAGAGAGATCAAGGGTACACTGAAGTTTGGAGGAGGAAGTATGATGGTATGGGGTTGTATGGGGTGGAATGGAGTGGGGATTCTTTGTGAGGTGGAAGGAAGGATGAATGCAGAGCAGTACATCTCTATTCTGGAGGAGTGTCTACTCAAAAGCATGCAAGAGTCAGGAATTGATGAAGAAGACATTATCTTTCAACAAGATAATGACCCCAAGCATACCTCAAAACTGGCTACAAAATGGTTTGAAGACCATGATATCAATGTTCTATCATGGCCAGCACAGTCTCCAGACCTCAATCCCATTGAACATCTCTGGGAATTACTCAAAAGACTACTTGCTGCCTATCAAGATCCTCCAAAGGGGCTATTTGAACTATGGGAGAGAGTTGCAGCAGAGTGGAAAAAGATTGCTAAAGAGGAGTGTCAGAAATTGATAGAAAGTATGCCTAGGAGGATTGCAGCAGTTATTAAAGCCAAGGGGGGTAACACCAAGTACTAGAATCATAGAATAGTCTTGGTTAAATATAAAGTCAAAAAAGTGTCCGAATGAGTCATGTATTTAAAATCATCATATCTTGCCCATATATGGTCGGATTCCCACGCTATATATCTCAGATTCAAGCCATGATATAAGGCTTTCAGACCTATTCCTATATCACTTTGTTATAGTTTTGTCCTGGCTTGCTATTACCCAATTACTTGAAAATGCATAAACATTCGGACACTTTTTTGAGCCACTGTATATGTATATATTACTCTAGGAGTCCTATGAGTACCTTGGGTATCTCAAAAAGATAGGCACTTGTTTTGCAATAGTATGCACCTCTAGGTGCTTTGGACAGTATTTGTAATACAACTATTACTATTTATTATACAAAGAGATATAGGGTTTTTCCTGATGTTGAGGTTTGATAAGTTGACACATCTTTTATAGGGTCACCTGCACCAATGTTTGTGGTGATGAAACTGTCATGGAGGTGTGTGCTCCCCTACTAGTTGTTATGCTGTATAGATTGTAGTCCCACTGCCATTCTCACAATATAATGAATGATGTTTTATATTACAGTCTATTCAGAAAGTCTTGCCTCATGTGTTTGTGGCAGTTCAAAAATAGTTGAAATATTAAAAATCACCTTGCTCTGCAAGGTCATGTTGAAACTTATGTGATTATATGATCAACCACATGATCTTCTCTACATTATCCTTCCCAAAAAAGAAGTTTTGTCATCTCCTGCCCAAAAGTTTTAAACTAAGTCTAAAGCATTTACTTTCAACCAGCCTCCACCAGGTGCATGCTAACTTCTTCAGTTTCTCTCTGTGGTTCTGGACAAGCAGACTCCACTGCAGTACAGATGCTCTAAGAGGTGAGCAGCCCTCTCTTGTGTGGTAAGCCTTACACAGTGCACTCAACATCCCACATCACAATGCTCAGTTTGGCTATTTACCCTGAAGTTGAGTGTTGTGAGTGCAGTGCTACCTCTTTGACTTCACATGCTATTGGAAATGATCAAGTGCACTCACAGCCAAGGTGTGTCATTGTTTGGTCTCATTTTCATTCATTACATCTAGTGACTCATATTTTTCCTTTTGTGCACTCTTGTTATCCACTTTTTCTTTTGTACCTACTGGATCCTTTGTCTGCTATGGCCAGCATCATTCTTCATTGTTACAGTCTCACATACTTACAAGATCATTTGAGCTATTTAGCTACTGCTGTTTTTAAGCTGATACCTTAGATGTTTGCCTTCATATACATAATATGAGGTATGATATTTACTTTATTTGTATTCACCTATGCTAACTTGCCTTAGAGTATCTATTTGTTATAGATCTACCCAAGTTTGTACTAAGCTTTTACATGCCTCTATGCTTAGTCTGGTCACTTGATCTGAAGCCAAGTGTACATGGGGGCTCAGCCTATGCCATTCTTGGTCCAGTGACTCACTCCTTACTCTACAGTGCATGACTTTGAGCACAGCCAAAGCAAGTATTCATGGCATTAATGCAACCAGTGAGTGCAACAGCTGTGTTACATCATGTTTTGCTGACACTGGGCATCAATGGAAGCCATCCAACCATACTCAGTAAGTGGTGAGTATGTGTGTTGGCTGGAGGTAGCTAAGGTGATGATCTTGGTATATCCTATAGCTTTCCACTACCAGATGTGCCCCATATCCATCAGGAACTTGGTCCTACCTCTCTGGAATGTCTCACTACAATAGTATCTTTGGAGAACATCATTACTAGAATGATGTCTCTCACTGATGTGGCCCTCCTCTGCCACCAATCATAGTATGAGGATGAGCAAAACCGTAACTGCAATGTGGAAGAGCTTCTCAAGCACCCCACACATTGCTCACCTGGCACCATGCCACTTCTCACCAGTAGTGGGTATGCAAAGACCAAGTGAGTACCTTTACATGGTTTCTGTGAAGCTCATACATTATACTACAGGCAGACAAAGTGCTTGCTACCTAACTACTTTCCTCCATGTGGCACCTCATCCAAGAAGCCAAAGCTGGACAGTGGGAGAAGGCCTCCTTTATGAGACTCTCTGCCTATTTTTTTTTTGAATCCTGTTTATTATCCTGTGGAGTAAGACCCTATGGTAGACACATGCATGAAATTTACTATTTATTACTTCTATGTGACCGTGACCTCCAGCCTGCTAAGCCTCTGATCTCAACACCCTAGAGATGAACCGCACATAGTTAAGTCCATACATATTCACTATCTCTGCTCACACTAGTCAATTCAACTGTCTCAATTGGTATAATAATGACTAATCATCTTCCAACAACCTAATGTTATTCCTGTCCTCCTTTCTTTGATATGATCCTTTTGTCTCTTACATGATTCTGGTGCTATATGTGGTTGTTTGTCAATTTCTGAGCCATGAATGATGGTGTAATTGAGCAGTATCTGATAGTGGTCCAATATGTGCTGACTTTTTGCTTGGAAGGGTAATTGTTAACACAAGAAGAGGTGAAGTATGAATTGAAAGATAGCAGTCTGGGTGGTTACAAGATGGTTTTAGGTAGCACTAGGGGTTTTGATGGCCCAAGCTTAGTTCTGGTTTGAGTTCAGGATTGCACTTGACCAGGTATCTTGACCCTTCCTAAACCTATAATCCTCTTGGAGTTTTGGTCCCAATGACACCTTTTTAAGGCAGATGTCTCCCACTAAACTCTTGACCACAGCTCACTAATATCACAAGCTTCCAGCTATACAGTTGCCGATATCATTGTGGCTTGATCTGTGATGATGAATGGCCAAATTTGGTAGTGTCAATATATAGTCTACTAAGGTGGAGGGGCAGGGATTTGAACCCATATCCTAGTAGTAAAACTATTACCAGGGTGTGTATGGACCACTACACCACTGTGCCCCTGATCCTCTGCCCTGCTCTACCACCCCTCCCTGCATGCCTACCCCTCCTTACCCCTTAGTATGGTGTATTCTAATAGTGTTCTAATAGTGTTTCTGCCCTTGCACAGAGGCTAAGTGCACAGGACCTTACATTTCCAGCATAACAAATCTCTCCAACCATGAGTACAGGCCCTAAAGGTAGCACATTCCTTAATGTGTTCATGTATGAGCCAGCTCTTGCCAAATTGCACACAAAGACTGCAGTTTAGGTATAGAGGAATGCTAGGTGGCGTGAGTTGCAGTTGTAAGACCATACAAGAAGGGCTAAGGAGTTCAAGTCAAATAGAGATGTTGATGCAGGTGACTTTCATACCTCCACCTCAAGGTGGCAGGGCACCAACTTCAGCTTCACCTTGGAAGGGAAGAAGCTAAGAAGACAGTGATACAACTACAGCATTCTGTTCCAGCTCATAAATTTTCATAGAATTCCATATCTCAGGTGGGGTCATTTAAACCCTCTGTCCTTCAGTTTTTAATGCATACAGTTAGCCTGAAGACCAGGGTTCAAGACTCAGTTAGGCAACTGTGGCTCCTGTGTACCTTTGTGAGCCAGCATGTTGAGATGCTCCTCCTGGCATTTGAAAAGCAGGCTGCAGCATTCATAAATGCTATTGAAAGGAATAAGGGTAGCATTACAGTCTTCAAGATGGAGAATAATGCCAGAGGCCCTCATTGGTTTTATATCTGTGGGCATAACAGAAACTCTAAATATGTAAGTGTATGCCCACCACACTAGCTCTAAATTCAGGATCATCCATAGGTACCTTCCCTCAGTGCTTGGCACTCCTTGAATATGGCAGCCATAAATGTCCTCTGGATACCTAGTGATGCTGCTTCTCAATAAGGCAAGCTATGTATGCCTACCCTTCAGCTTAAGTCTTACTCCCCTCAGCACACTTATGAACTCTGTGTTTAAGGTAGAGTTCCCTCTCCTGGCAAAGAGGTTCATGGACTGTGCAAAAACCCTCAGCATCCACCCTCTTTATGGCTATTTTTTAACCTCTGTCTCAACTCTGCAAAAGGGTTGGTAAAATATGTGCACTGCAGCCCATATGTAAACTAGAAGAACATTATGATTGGAGTTTATGTTATCTTTGTATATAATACACCATAAGTATCTCTGTTTAGTTCAGTTCTGAAGCTGAGAAAGACAAGTTCAACAGCAAAGAAAGATCTTGGCTTGTTGTATGGGAGGCAGGCTTGGTCTTGGAGATGCTGGCAGACATCTTTGTCATGTACCCCTCTCTTCTTTCACTTCAATGTGGACATGTGTGGTAAGTCTGATAGCCTCTTGCACAGGCCTTTGCTAATTGCAGTTGCAGACCTTGAGTTTGTGTGCACCAATAGAAAACTTCCTACTCCACAGAATTTCTCTTTATTGGATGGAAGTGAAGAAAGAGAGTCTTGCATTTGGTTCAACCAAGCAAGCATGTTCCAGACAGCAGATCTCAGCTTTGCAACTGTTGTAGAGGTCAGAGCAGCAGGTTCCTCTTGCAATTCTAACCCTTCCTTGCTCATCAACCAAGGACTTTTTCCAGTGGTTTGATGCTGTAAGGTCTACAAAGTCTGCCATCTGTAGTAGGTTTAATTATGAACAACTGTGCTATACAACACCACATAGCACCACACAGCCATCACAGTGTCACAGTGAGGTCCCCCCCTGCACAGTGCTATAGAAAATACAAATTGTTCATAATACTTGATTCTTACTATCCTATAATTTCATATACATGTTTATAAATAGATTGCATTAATTTTTACATAGAATGAAGCACCTATATGATGATGCAAACTCATTATAAAAAATTCTGTGTACACTATGATATGCTGTGCTGTGGTTATGCTATGCAGCTGTGGTGCTATACCCAAAACAGGGTTTTGCTGATGAAGTTCTATCAAACCCAAGACTATACATTTGTATGGGTATACTACCTTGATAGGCCAGATGAGCTGGAGGTTTTCAAGTACCTTGCCATGAAATTAAGGCCAGAGAATAGACACATTAGCAGAGCATGACTTGACTTCCTCATCAAGAATATTGACATCTCCTGCTTATAAGATTGCAGTTCTCAATATTTCACCAGGAGTTGCAAAGACACATGAATGTTGCATACCATGATGCTGGTTGATGCGATGGATGTCATGGCAGGATGGTTCATATATGTGCCTGTAGAAGTGCCTAATTCCATGGCTTTCTCCAGGCCAAACAATGCCACTGCAATCTTGAATGGTCTGTACTGGTGGTCATTGAGGTGACCCATCAGCTCTCAATGCTTTGCCACCACCTCCTCATCCATCAGCAGCACCCAATCAGCCAATGGTACGCCACCCTTGAAAATATGTCTGGAGCAGCCCTTAGTAAGGCCCAGATGTACAAGATTCAGAGGACTGCTAGCCTTTGCACTATTCTTTGTGTTCCACTGCATCAGGAATGATTTCATCATCAATTGGTATTTGCGCAAGGGGCTTTTGACCTCATACACAGATATGATGTAGGCAGGAACCATCGCGATGAACTGAGCCCTCCAGGTGCTTCCCTTGTGAGACCCCTTATTAGGTTTCCATGGAAGTCAACACAACAGTCACGACTGCACTGCATGTGATGTGATTGCAATTGTAATGACGACAAGTGGTAGTACAAGGACGATTGTAATTGTAATTGCAATGATGACAGGTGGTAGTACAAGGACGAAAAACAGGTGGTAGTACATTGTACAAGGACGAAAAAGATATTGCATGGGTGCGACAATGAGCAAAGATGGAGAGACAGACACAATGACCATTTACATTGGTACAAGGGGGTTATCATCCTCGTCATCTTCAGCATGATCACCTGGGATGGTGGTTTGTGCCTTCTTCTTCTGCTGCTTACCACAACCCGCCATTGATGAGGAGGTCGATCCACCTACATTTAGCAGTGACAAAGGTTTTTAAGCATATTATGTTGTGTGTGCAATGCAGAACGTGACATACCAGTAGTGGCATACGCATGCTTGGTAGACAGCTCTGCCTGTGATGATGTTGATGCAGCGGAAGGTTTGCCAGCAGCAGCTACATGGCGGCCTATGGGGGGTTAGGTTAAGATGAAGAGGGCTACAATGATGTATGTTCATACGTACCACTTCTGCAAGGCGCTGTCACAGGCACATCTGATGTCTGTGTCGAACCCTGTGTGGGATGGTATGCTAGAAAAAAGATAAAGACATGCATCAATGTATAGCGTTCGCCACAGTTGTATGTGTGCGTACTTTCATCCCTAGCGTCATCTTGTTCGGACATTTCAACATCTGTCTCGTCATCGGGCTTGTACCAATTGGTGTCTGTAGTACTGAAATCTTCCATGTCATTTCCATGTGGTGATAGAGTCAGTGGAGGGAGTGTTCCTGCAATAAAATCTGGTTACAGGCCATCAGACAGGCATGACAATGCAACACAACATAACTCACCCATGGGATTGACACCATCCATAGTGTCCATATCATCCATATCATCCACAGATACAATGGTCTCCAATGCTACTGACTCAGATGCACAACCTAAGATACATCGATGTTATGCACATCGATGGAGTTGAAATGAATGACGATGCATACCTGGCGTGATGTCCACAGATACAACGGTCTCATCCACTACTGAATCTGTGCTGTTGACAACTGATTGTTTAAATTTGTCAGAATGTGAATCACACTGATGTAACAAATATACTGACCCGGTACATGAGCTTGTGAATTGATTGGTACGCCACTGGATGGTGGGTGTTCAGTAGAGTCGGCATCATCAGGGACATTTGATTGATCAGGCAAAGGAGCCAGAGAGGGCTGGCATTGCTTGTGTTGAACTTGGTGTGGTCTTGGGACAGGACGTTCAGCATCACCTGCTGTTGTTTCTTGTGTACTGACGACAACTTCTGCTGAGGTTGACTTCTCATGAGGCTTCCCATTCCCAGCATCCTTGTCTTCGGGCACTATGGCAGATGTCTTCTCAGCAATGGGGTTTTTATGTTTGACAGGCGCTGGTTGTTGTTCCAATTTGTTGTCTGTGTCATCGTACTGTGGGCAGGACATTCCAGTCATGTAAATGAATTCATATTAGCAATTACTATTACTCACCGTCGTGTGAAGGTCCAATTCTGAGTCTGGGAAAACGATCTTGAGGTCGTTGACGTCCGTAGAAGTATAAAATTGTTTCTCTGTGTCATGATTGAGAATATGTGATCGTATGTGTGCACTGTTAATCTCCAAACCCTGTATGACAACACAGTCAGCGATGGTGAAATTACACATGCGCATACAATGGTGGCCAGTGTGTATGACTACAACACGCATAGCACATGCAACAGTTGCATGTGCTACTTCACCTCAGATCAATGATGAATGGATGACTGAGCATTCATCTGCACATAAGACTGTGGCCAACATGGAATGATTTGTACCTGCACGAGTGCTTGCAAAGGCTTGAGGACATCGGAAGACATGAGACTCTGTGAATCCAAAGACACCTTTGCACAGGCCATCCCACCGACATAATTAATGAGTTTTGTGATGGCCTCACAGTCGATCGACTCGAGGGCAAGTCATTCCTGCTGCTTGAGGACATTCTTGTCATTGATCTTCGCTACGATGATCTGTGGGTCTTCATGCATTTCCCTGAGATGGAGGTTGTCCCACCAGATCCACTCCTGCATGGTCTTGAGCTTTCCATTCTCGATCGTTTGCAGATTCTTGATTCGTTTGGAGAGAGCTAGTTCCATGATCTTGCAAAGCGCCCCAATCCACAGATCTTCCAGAAGATTCGGGCGATACTTCTGCATGTGTACATGCTCTAAGGTGATGGCCTTGATGCAGGGTTCGATATCTCTGGCAGAATTCCTGAGAGTGGGGGACTGCCAGTCCCATGAAGTGACATGAATGGCCATGGTGCCAGCAATTGACTGGGATTCGCTTGATAGATCTCTGATGCCATGTGTAGTCTTGCTGTGCTTCTTGTGGACCAGACTTACAAGTGCATTGCACGCAATCTGCTCCGCATCTGACAAGGCCTCAACACACGCTCCAGTGCTTTTATTGCAACTTGGTCATCATGTTGTTCAACTGCATGACCAAGGAGTCCCTGTATGCCCAAATGATATCTGTGATCTGTGTACTCATTACTTCAAGGGCTGTGATGCTGCTGCTGCTGCAATGACACTCACCACCATCATGTTTGACATCGCTTTGGTTTTAAAATGTGGGTTTTGGCTATGTTGCCCAGCATGACTGTTGACCAGTCATCCATAGTGTGCGTCTTTCCATGCAATATTCACCAGTGATCAAGCAACACCTTGAACCAACAACAGATCTATTGAGGCTTCAGGTCAGTTCTCTCATTGTGAAGCGATTCTCATAGCCTCACCTCAGCGATACCTCCCTGGATCCTGGTCATATACAACCATGCATAGTCAAGCATAAACCCTCCTATCAGCGGTTCAGGGGCGTGGGGTTCCTCAGCATCTGGTGTCAGGTGCAGCAACACATGTGCGACAACCTGTTCAAGATGCTGCACGATCTTGTTGTCGTCTCCTTTAATGACATCATTCAACGACCATGTCTTCTTCAATGTTTCAACAATGTTTTGTCGATAGGAGCTCAATCACGAGATATATGTAGGTGTCATCTCCTCCATGGAATCCTGTATCTCATCGAAGGCAGCAATAGCGTGTGCATCCAATTCATCCATCACCTCCCCCCACATGGAAATCTCTCCTTCTTCATCTTGTCCATAGTCCAGGATCGACTGCTGCAACTCTTGAACCTTACTCTTGGTGGCTGCATCACCCTTCTCCGCCTTCTGAAGTAGTGCTTTGACTGTCTTGTGATCTGGGAATGACACATGAGACCCGAGCCATCTGAGAGTGTGACACCACTTTTCCATCCACATAATGAATAACTAGCGTAATGTGAGTGTCTCCGTCAATGATGCCACATTGCTCAAAAGCACTTACGCCCATACAAACATCCATAAATTTGGTGAGCCGAGTCACCATTAACTCGGGATGTTGATGGAAATGGGGTCCCAGTTGGAGGAGACAGGTGGCAAGAATGAGGCAGAGTGCATCGTTATGCAGCACCTTTTGCAAGTGTGCGTTCTTCTCCTTGTCCTTCCGAATCTCATGGAGTTCTTCCCTTGCTGCCATGAATTTGACGTTGACTGGTGATGTTTTGTAGCCAATGTTGATCTTCCTCAAAATCGTAATGAGCACCTCCTCCTCCGTTTCCTTGTATTCATGCAAGGTACTGTTATGACTCAGATGAGATGCCAATTGGTCCCCCTTGGTGAGTAGTGTAACTGTAAGAATACGATCAGTCTTGGTACTCACACTACAGGCACATTCACAACAGTGGCAAACACTACATCATTGTCATCACACTCGCAACAGTAGCAAGTGCTAGTAAGATGCACACATGTCATACATACGCACTTGCCACTGTTGCAAGTGCAAAAATGAACACAATGAAGTGAAGGTGTTGTAGCACTCACCACCGTGGCATGTGCGCTACTCACCAGAATTGTACACCAAGACACCCCATTTACCAATCCCTTCCAGGACACCCTTGATCCTCCCCATCTCCTCATGTATGTCACTGTAGGTGAGTACATGGTCCTCGGTGATGTTCTTCAATCCCACTATCTTTGCACGTTTCTTCTCTAGTGTTCTATATTCATCCTTGAGGCCTTGTGTGTACCGTTGCAGCACAGACAGACGATGCTGGCCATTTTTTTCTGATGCAACAACAATATCGGCTTTGTCGACAAGCTCTAGCATTGGTACGTCCTCCGGTTCATTGAAATTCGCACAGAGCTGTAGTCCAGCTTTGATCTGCTTCGGATCGATGATGATTGAAATCACTGATGTTTCCTTCATAGACATGATCCCCAACTCCTTGAATGATCCAATGAGTTTATTCGTTTCTGCATCGTTTTCAGGGTGGTTGTTATGTATATGTCCCAAACTTCAGCTTGTTCGGGATCTTCAAAAGATCAATCCATGCAACCCTGATCTTGTTTTTCGCAAGCTGAGTATCAAGCTTCTGCGTTTCTTTCCCTACATCGTTCTTCACAGGTAGCGCTTCAATCGGACACTCATCCAAGTGCAGGTGAGACGCTCCTCCCTCCTGATACCTGCCGCATTCATATTCCATTAATACTTCATGTTTTATTTTAGATGTACTTCAATAATGTACCACAGGCGTTCCGCTCTTCTTGCCTCCCCCTTTAGCCCCCTTCCACTGTCCTTTAGGGGCCATGTAAAGTCTACAGGTATGTGTTGTATATGTCGATAAAGGTGGTACTAATGATGAATTCGATTCTAATCTTTAATCGGCCCCCATCTTTTGCCCTATTCCCCCTTGTCATTAGCCTCATGTTCATCCTACCAGGTCCACGAGCATCATGTGACACTATCACGTGACATAAATTATAATGATTATACACTCAGGCGCACTCGCAATAGTTGTAAGTGCTACCATATCTGTTAAATGGTAGCACTTACAACTGTTGCCAGGGCGGATACTATAGAATATGTAGTAGCACATAGAACCGTGGCCAGTGCGGACTGCTCATCAACCATCTTACATTATGTGTATTGGTCTCGTGTACATACCAAATATACAGATTTAAAAAAGGCCATGTTAACAAAACCACTTAATTAACCGAACCTATTTACAAAATACCTATATAAATGAAGCACCTACATGATGATGCAAACTCATTACAAAAAATTCTGTATACACTATGATATGCTGTGCTGTGGTTATGCTATGCAGCTGTGGTGCTATACTCAAAACAGGGTTTTGCTGATGAAGTTCTATCAAACCCAAGACTATACATTTATATGGGTATACTACCTTGATAGGCCAGATGAGCTGGAGGTTTTCAAGTACCTTGCCATGAAATTAAGGCCAGAGAATAGACACATTAGCAGAGCATGACTTGACTTCCTCATCAAGAATATTGACATCTCCTGCTTATAAGATTGCAGTTCTCAATATTTCACCAGGAGTTGCAAAGACACATGAATGTTGCATACCATGATGCTGGTTGATATTCAAGCTATGCACAGCTACACTATTGCTCTACATTAGCAAAACACTAATCTGAACTCCCCATATAGGCAGCATTGCATAGCACTACACAGTGATATCTATATGGTGACATCCTTGCATATATAATTAGGGTTTTGCTGATGACCTGGTTCCCCTGGGCTACATCAGCAAAGCAACCCATCCTGGCAAGGCATTTCCAGGCTTGCCAAGACCTCCCCAGCCTGGTGTATCTTACCAAGCCTGAACATACCATATAGACAACCTTTCTTCATTGCTAGACAGGCACCAGGCTGTTCAAAGATGATTAGAACTGGATCTTTCAAAGGTCTTGAGGCACCTTATTATGACTGCCTATCCTTGGTACTCTTATCCAGGCTGGTTTCACTCATATCAGGCTTGTAGCACACTATAAGGCAAGAGATGTCATGGCAATGAATTTCATAGTCATATAATACCAAGCACAGAAAATAAGTATAGAGCCAGTACAACAAAGTGAGTAGTACAAGTCTGAGTCCAAATGATACTCATCTAAGCATAATGACAAGTATGCGAAGACTGAAAAATGATGACTTGAGTGAATGAATGTGTGAGTGTAATAAACAAGCAACAAGCAATGCAACAATGTGAAAATCTAGACATGAAAAATTAGACTAAGTGAATAAGCAAAAAAAAACCATACCTAAGCAGCCTTTCTTCCATAAGCTTTCTTCTTAGGTGTGACAGGAGCCTCCATGGTGCTGTTCTCTGGTTCTTCAACTTGGATATCACTGGTAGCAAGATGTGTAGAGCTATAGGTGCCTGTCTTTTGCTTCACTAGTATGGGTTTGGGCTTTGGGATTACTTTGGGAGGTAGTAGTTTAGGATGAGTGGGCATAGACTGAGTAGTGGGAGTAGGTTCAGTAGTGGCACTTCCTTGCTTCAAGAATAATAGGAAAATTGGTGAAGATGGGCCTGACAGTGGTGATGATGGAGCAAGGGATAGTAGTCTAGGCAGAGTGACAGAACAAGGAGGAGCACTGGCAGTGCTAGTGGCTGAAGTCAAGAAAGCCCCTTGTTTGCAAGTAGTGTATTTTGCCCATATTTTTACAAGATCAGAGTCAGCATCATTTGAGGTGGTCATCATGGCCTTGGCTGCATGTTTGCCAAACACTTGTCTGTAATACTTATTAGTAGACATTGACAACAAACTAAATACATACCTGTTGATCTATTTGAATATCTCCACTGTCCATGGATCCTCAGCATCATCAAGTGTTTCAACAATAACTGTTTGAGGTTGAACAAGCTAATGATGAGTTTGTATGAGTTGCAGCTGCATAGCAAGAACCATGCCTGGTATCATAAAATCATTACTCCAGTCAAAGAAGAAGAAAATCACTCACTACACACATAGCCCAGGCCCACAACTGTGGTGTTACTTTCATAAGTCCATACATGGTACACTTTGATTTTCCTCTGCCATACTTTCCATCTTCACCATCATTGGTTGGTGATCCTGCAGCAGCAGGCCCTAAATGTAAATGTTGAAATGCCTGTAAAAATCAAGTGAATGGACATGTCAAGTGACCATAGATGGTAGTACATACCCTAATATCAGCATGTTCATGAAAGAGGTTAATATTCAGATCATCTGAGTCATAAGCAGCTCCAGCTGGGTAAAGGAATGAAGGCCAGTTTGTAGCAAGGAGAGGCCATGTTCCATCTTACAGATGTTGCATCCCTCTAAAAGTAGAAACAGTGAATGACAGGATGCATTAAAAATCCCAGAGTCAAAAAAGACTTACAAGTCTATATCTTTATTGAATTCATAGAGCCATTTCTGTGGGCATAGTTCATGTGCTAGCTGGGGATGATTAACACCACAGTTTGACTTGCAGGAATATTTTGGGATTGGAGGATGGAGAGTATCAGTACTTCAGTTAGTGAGAATGTACTCAAGCATGGAGTGCTTAAGGAATGATAAGTCATTTGAGCATTGTGAGCTCATGGAGCTATTAATCTAATGTTTGTTTATAGGGATGCTCAATTCTAAAATATTGTTGTTGTTTCACTTAGATTTAGAGTTATTTGTATTCACAACCAATTAATGTCCTTCATTTCCATCTCTACAAATGGTCCTGATCCCAGATGTCAGCCTAGCTTGCCTCTTGGTCTGATGAACTATTGAAATCTCTCACTGAGCACTGAACAATGAGCCACTATGTGGCTGGTCATGATACTGGTGAAGACAATCCACATCAGTTTCAGAATTCAGGCCAGCATCAACAGCAAAACCCATTGCATGGTTGCAGTTGCATTTTGTCATAAAGTGGAAGAGGACAACATTTTACTACAACAGGTAGTTACCAGCCCCAGGCAGTAGCAGCTACATATAGCCTGAGATCCTATCAACAGCAGCAAGGAAATTACCAGTAGTGTGAGGCTCAGCAGTAGGACATTCATCTTTGCTAGCTTTGTACACAGCTAATTCTTGAGTATCAAAATAGCTGGGTTCAAAGAGATCAGGCCTATGCCACAATCTTCCAGCCTGACCAACCTTATATTCAGCAATATAGTGGTATACAGGTTAGTCTTTGACATAACTGAAGTGCTTAACATATACTAACAAATTGAAGCTACCCCACATTAACCAGATGCTCAAACCTTACAGTCAGCCTCAATCAAATCCAAATCAGATTTCCTATAGTCAGGCAAACAAGACACCAGGTGACAGGAGAGTTCCCTAAGTCAATTCATAGCCACTACTGTTACCAGCAATGAATGATGTACCAAGTGACCAGAGAGTTCTCCCATTCAACTCACAACAGTTTCCAGTGGCAGCCAGGTCACAACAGAAACAAGAATGTGAGGAAGTGTATGATGACCTATCAGGAGAAAGAGACAGTACAAAGAAGATACAGAAAGAAAATGGCAAGTCACTAACTTAACCTAGCAAAGGTACTAAGCAAACTTGGCCTCACTCCACAAAAGGATCAAAGTGGAAAGCCATGGATACAAAGTTGAAGACCAAAGTTGAAGGAGAACAAGCAATAACTCAACTCGAAGATGATGGCTATTGGTCAGACAAGGATACCAAGCTTTTGCTTGAGACCCTTCTTGGAAGTGATAGCAAGTTCTACAAAGGCCTTGCAGGCAATGCTAAGCATGTCTATCAAAAGGTAACAGAAATGTGAAGTAAACTTATCTAGCTTGGCACTGAAGCTGTATCAATACAGATCTCTGAAAAGACATTCAAAGGAAGCCACAGTGTGGAGTCAGTAAGGGGATGTTATGAACACTTATGAAGGATATTTTCATACATCCTGAATTTCAAGTCTATCACTGGCAATGGTGGTGGTGATCCTGATATTGAGGTGCTTGATGAGAAAATTGAAAATGCACAAATTTTGGGAAAGGATATTAGGAATTTACCAGGTGCTATGTTGAAGAAATGGTACAAAGAGGGATGGTATGAGCTGTTCAACAACCAGTGAGTACTGGTAGCTTGATATTTGTGTGGCACTTATGAGGATCAGTGGACCTGGTAAACATCCAGGACTTGTGCAGGAGATGAAATTCTGCTCTGGAATGATCTCTGATGTACTTAATATCAGCAGTGATAAGAATGACACTAGTGATAAGGAACACAGAGTCAAGATGAAGAAGGCTCACAGCAAAACTCCGTAGAGATCAACTTCATCAGCTACTGAAACCAAAGCCAAATCAGTATCAAAAGGGGTACCTACACCATGACACAAAAAGAAGGCTTTGCAGAGTAGCATCAGTATTGAAGCTGCTGACTTTTTCTCATCCAATGTTGAATTCCTGAAGGCAACTGTGAACACCAACAGCGAGCAGCTGAAGTTGCTCAACAAACATGAGGATCAAGAGAATAAGCAGTATGATTTTATGGTAGAAGGGGTGAGCTAATGTGACACTGGCAGAACGTGAGGCAAAGGTGAAGAACACCCAAGAGGTTTTGACTATGGATGGTATGCCAGATGAGGTGAAGGCAGTAGCTCGTCAAGTGCTATTGGACTACTTTGCTATTCAGGTCAGTAATCATTGTTGTTATATATCATAATGGGAAAAGATCATTTAGAATGGCAAAACAACAACAACAGCCAGCTTCCCTCAACCACCTGTCTGATTTCCATCTAGGAAGCTCTAGTTCATCATCTCTGACAACTCCACCATAGCCAGAAACATCAACATCAGCCATATCATCCTCAGAATCATCACAGTTGGGATCACTATTATCAAAAAGCAGGATTAACTCAGGAGCATCACCCAAGTCTATGCACATGTTATGCAGAGTAAGGAGAGCTTCAACAACATGGTAAGTGTCTCAGATATCTTGCTTGGGTGGCAGATCCTTCAGACTAGGAAAACAGCCCTTCAACATGCTAAATGTATGCTCAACAATGATGTGCTGCAAGAATAAATATTTGTTGAATTTACATTGGCATGCTTTTTCATTAGCTGGCTGCCAATTGACCTCAGGTTCCATGAATGGCTAGAGTATATATGGTGAAGATGGGTAACCTGGAGCAGGATCAGCACAGGTAAGTAGAATACATAAAGACATGACAAACCCTTATCAGCAAGAACTAGAGCATTGTTGGGGAAATATTTAAGCCAATGTTGCCAGATGTGAGACTTCTTTCATATTGTCACATCTAAAACTGAACCAGGCCATCCTAGCTTGATTGCCAT
The DNA here is from genome assembly GCA_016584345.1 of Suillus ampliporus. Lineage (NCBI taxonomy): Eukaryota > Fungi > Basidiomycota > Agaricomycetes > Boletales > Suillaceae > Suillus > Suillus ampliporus. The sequence continues at coordinate 6,164 of JABCPV010000357.1, read as the reverse complement.
GAAGCACTTCTCATGGTCAACAACAGCTTGAATATTAATCTATGTCTGAAGTGAGTTAATCAAAACTATGTATGGAAAATTTACTCATGGCAGCATACTTCTTTCAACAAATAAAAGTTAAGCCATTTCACTCTAACATCTCAGTCAGATGAATCAGGGAGCCATCAAGCATCCCAATGCAATGCAGAATTCCAGATTGGTCCCAAACCTATGTCATTGTTTCATTTAAACAGTCCTTGTCGCTGTCATGAATGCTCCCTACTGCATCTAAAATTCGATCTTGAAACCCTAAGTCACTTATCCGATAAGATTAGATTAGATAAGATCCCTGATAAGATAAGATGGATAACCGATTAACGATCACTATCTTCAATTCACATCTATACTACATCCACATCATCCATCCATATCCGTAACCCTAGACACCCGACACTCATCACATCCTTAGAAGTCCTATGATTAGGCACTGGTTACATCATACGCAACTGCACGCCTCTATGATCAAAACCACAAACCGAGAGTCCCTTACGAGCTGTCTCTCAATAGTTATCATCTCTTTACATCGCACACCTTCATTTCCCACACATGACATGTTAAGAGTTACCTCTGTCATTCACCGAACCCTTTACATCAGAACCTGTTGCACAGTCACAGCTAAAACCTTATCAACAGAAGCGCCACTCTAGAAGAAGCATGCTCATTACCGAAGACCCTGGAGAACCCTTAGATCCAATCGTACCCGATACATCTCCAGATCATATCCCTTATTGAGATCCTTAATCACCGCTTGAGACTTCTTGTCACAGAACTCTCTCACCCTCTTTATTACCGCTCACCCTGAATAGAAGCAGTACCCTGAGACCCTGCTTAATCTACGATACCCCTAACCCCTATGGACCCTTTCCTTTAGTTGATTGGTTGGTAAAGAAGCCCTATACCCTAGGCGCAATGTTATAACCGTATATAGATATATCACCACCTTTCATACTCAGATATCTCCGACCCAAGTATAGTATATAGTCTAGGTAGTAGTCAGTAGTACTCCTTAGACTTAACCTCTTCATTCTTACTTCATAGTAGACCTAGACATTCCCTCTCAATACATCCCCCTTGCTTTATCATCTCTTAGACGAGTCCTGTGGTGTGGTCTGATCTCCAAACACCTACTAGTTAGGTTAAGGGACATTGGTCATAACAGTCGCCCCAAGTGACAACCTGCATACCAATCTCCCATAGAGCATGCACTACACATCAATAATAGAGGAAAACTGTGCCAACACCAATCCCAAGCTTGTGTGGCCTGCAGGGGGTCTGCACCATGAGTTCCATAACAAATGAGGAAACAGGCAAGTTGATAGTTGACAGGCCACTGGGGCTTCCTGCCTGTTGATTCAAAGATTAGATTCTGCTCTAAGAGCTGTACTAAGTGGTCAAAAGTAACACAGCTGATACTAATAGTGTGTCAGCACTTCAAGAAGACTGAAAACCAAATTATTTACGGCAAAAATCCCAATCTGGCCAACTTATTGATATGTTGAAGAATTCCTCACACTTTTGCCACTGGTTGTAGGTACTATGGGAACTGGGTCCAGATAGCATTAGTGAGAGTGTACAAAGGCCCATACTTGTCCCATGGAAAAAATGGGATATCCTTTGGTTGGCTTCATCATCAAAATCTTCATGATCTGGGGAAAAGACCTGCTCAAGATTGTCTTGTGACTACTTGGATACAGCTAGTATACTGGCTAAGATAGAATATTTTCATATCCCAGAACTCCAGTACCTCCACTTCCACTTCAGTAGTGCACTTCCACTGGTTCTCCAGACTGCCAGACCTGACTTCCAGGCAGGTCCACTCCACCAGACCTAACCCCATTTAGGTCTCCCCTCTTCTTCCAGCCTCCAGCTTCTATGATTTCTAACTGCTTATTGATATCCAGTACCCGTTTCACTTCTAGACTCATTTCTTGATGATCTGTCTTACTTTACTTGATCTGCTTGTATTTACTAATGTGTTCACCATATGCTTCCTCATAGCTTCCTGAACTCTGGATTACTTATCCTTTATACTCCTGTAGTATATAAACCTCTGTACATTCCTGTATAACCTCAGTTCAAATATTATACATAGTTCTACTCATTCCTGACCCTCCAGACTTGAGTCCTCCAACTCCTGTCAATCTCCAATAATAGACCAGGGTTAATCCCTGAGTCTATCCCTATCCCTTTCTACTATCAGCTCCAGCCTTAGTAGTCTACATTGAATAGAATCATTGTACTATCAGGTCACATACAACTGAACCTAAATAGTACTACCGGACCCTTCAGAAATTAGGGGCACATACTTGGGTAAGGGGCACAGCACATGAGCTGAAGCCAAGCACCTCAGATCTAGTCTTCCCCTTGAGCACAGCCTTAACAAATATAATGTAAAGATGTCCCTATAATCCTGTTTTCGTCACTGTACATGAGGCATGTTGATGATAGTTCAATACTGAATATTAAATGTTTGGTCATTGATTTGATTAAGGTTGATAACACAGTGTTCCAGCCAGGCTGCTGGAGAGTGCCACCGACTGGTTCCAAATAAGGATTAATAAGAGTATGCAAGCATTGGCAATCAGCATTGTATCTGTGCTTGAACAACAAATAATAATAACATTTTAGAATTGAGCATCCCTTATGTGTCAACTTACAGCTGTAATATAAGGTTTAAGTTCATCATACAACATCTTATCAAGAGTTGCATGGAAACCTGGAATGAAATCTAGTATGCCATTATAGAAGGCAAGGTATTGACTTTGCTGCTCTTCAGATCTACTAAGCAAATCAGTTTGAAGTTTGAATATGAAAAATTACCTACATATTTGAATTAGAGACTCCCCCTTATCAAGGGTCATCCCATAGTGAAATACAAGTGACACATTTGCAAATGGATTCAAGATGACAACTGCCTTGCACCTGGCAGTGCAATATTCTGATAACATGTCACTCAATCTTAAGTTGCATGATAGGGGTGAGCCCATAATTATGAATGGATATGAAACTTACTTGATCTTCTTCTGTCTGCTAGCAGTAGTCAGATTATTGAGGATGTCATCTGTTGAAGCACATTTTTTGAAGCTAGAGGTGGACAATGATGTGTCAGATACTGGAGATGACATTATGGTACAGGGATAAAAGGAGATATGATACACAATAAGATCTCCACATAAGCCAGGCTTCGAAATGCCTTCTGACAGACTTTGAATGCATGACAAGAATATACATTGGATTACTTTGAAGTTACATGAGTACAGCAAGAAATACAAAATAATTCTACAATTAGAGAGACAGTGTATGATGAGAGAAAAGCAGAAGAAAAAATATAAGTTAATTCTGCTGCAACAGGAGTAGGTAAGGTTTGTAGAATATCTAGACTGGCAATGGAATCTTTATCTTCCACATCCCTGAAATGATGATGGCAGTGGGGTGGTCAGGTTATGCTACTGTCAAATTTGGGTTTGTGCAGCAGGGGATTTTTGCAGATTCCCACCAAGTGCACTGGCTTTGCCTTGACAGTGTTATTTCTGTAGATCAAGTTTTGTCAGTGTGATGATCAAGTAATATATATAACAAAACCTTACTTGGAACTCTGGGACATGATTTGAGGCCTGCAAGATCTTCAGTGATCTTGATGGTATTGGTTAAGAACCTGGAAAGTTTAATGTTAGTGGGTACGACTCATGATAACACTACCAAAATCATCATGTTTTGATCTTCTTGCTCTCATGATCAGTTGACAAGGTTCTGTAGATTAAGTTAGCAATCTATATGTGAGATGAGAACCAAATGATAATCACTTCTTTTGTGATTGCCTGGAATCAACAACTCTGCCTTATCATCTGTAGAATCTTTGATGTGAACTAGCTTCACAGGATCTTTGAGGTGGATAATAAGTTTTCTAGATCAATGTCAGTAAGTAATATTTGAAATTCCATACCAATGGGCCCAGGTTCTCAGGAGTAAATTAAATCTTGTAAGTTGGCCAACCAGGTAGAAAGTTCCCAACATCCATGACAATAACATTGTCACAGATGATGACCTGGTCTGTACCATTGATGAGAATAGACTTGGATGCCATAGTAGATGATTATAAAAACTGGTAGAGGTGTAATAACAAAAAATTTCTCATTGATTGATCAATGGATAAGAATTACCAATCACATGCTGTAATCATGATTGACATGGAGTCTCAAACAACTTAAAGCATGTGAAAGTTCAACAGACATTTCAAACTTTGCATTTTTACATCCTCAGTTAGTACCATTAGGTTGCTTACTCATTCCAGACTGCCAATATGAGCACTATGCATGACTTCCCTCAGTGGGACACTTTCAGATGTCTAGGCTCTGATCCATGACTGTCTGCCATTATCTTGCACATCTCAGTCTCTGAGCACTCAACCCTAAAGGTAATTGCTACTGGGAAATACTAGTCTCTGTCTAAATGACCCTATAGGATCCTACCACAGGTACTAGAATGAAGGATCTGCAAAAGCAGATGAAGTGGATAGGATGCGGAACATATGGATTCATCAGATGAAGTGGATGGAACTTGCGGATGCACACAGGATGTAAATAAAGTCAAAGGATGTTCATTAAAAGATAGATGAATAATGAGTATAACACAAAGTGATCATCTAATAAGGTGAGAAAAAGTGGGAGGAAGTACATGATAAGTTTTCTGAAAAACTTCCATGCTTATAGGATACAGTATTTTCCTCTATAGGTAGCAGGTCTAGACCATGCCATAAGCTATCTGGAAAATAGTGGAGTGTGAGAGGATATATCTGTGTTTGGTCAGTAATAGAAAAATGAGCATAACTATGTACCAATGAGGCAGAATGAATGTGGACAAGATGGATGTGGTAGATATGCAAGCTATAGGAAGAGACCTAAAGGTATCCACTTGTCATCCAGATAGCAGATGCATATTGGATGAGTTGGATAGATGATGGATGGGTCAGATTAACATATGAGTATATTGAAAAGTGATGGATATGAGTTTAGTGTAGAAATACTCCCCACAACAGGCAGCCTTACAAGGAATTCTATCAATGTGTCAACTTGAACATATGCTGAAAGAGACCCATTAGGTATATGGTGGTGTTTAGGAGGCTGGGCTCAAACTTGGCCTTGAGATCAATTACACCAGCTCTGCATAGGACTTAGAAGATATCCAGAATGAAATGGACTGAGACTTATGGTTCATAGAAATGTGACAAGTTCATGATGTACACTGGTGATACAATGTAGAGGGTGAACTGGAGTAACACAGAGAGTAGGACATAGAGATTGAACACACCTGCAGGGACTCAGGTGGATACATGCAGGCAATGCTGGTATATACCATGCTCATACTGCTGACCTTCATCCTTGTCATGTCATTCACATGTCCTGCTTGCAATTATACTGCCACATCAGCACAGTCTTTTTATACATCAAAACCAGTAGTGCAAAGGCCTGAGAGATGTCTTAAACAGCATCATGAATGCCCACTGTGAGTGCCAGCCTCTGCAGCCTCCAACCCCTCAGGTTCCCATTGCTCAACCAATAGTTTCTCCCTTGCACAATGATGGTCTGAGTATGTTGGATGTTGAGCATCCTGAGTCATATGTTGATATAGTAGGTCACCATTCTGTCCTCAGAACAGCATAAAATACTAGCAGTGTTGTCTAGGAGATGCAAATGCAGCCATCAAGTCCAAGTCCACCACCATAGCAGCCATCTGGCCTTCCAAATCATAGACAACAGCTACCATTGCACTACTGAGATGAACTTCCTGCACTCTTCATCCTAGTTCCTATTCCACCACCTTCAGCTAATGTCAATTGTACCACCTCTCTATAATCTCCAATTACATCAGAGTCAGATGAGGATAGGTGGATGCACACAGATCAGGACATCTTTGGTGTCTTCCATTCATATCAAAACACTTTCCCTTCATACGATCCAGAAACCATGTTATCATTGGACCAAGTCTGCGACTCTTACACTTTCTAATTGGCAGATGGTCCAAGTGAGCATGAGCAGCCCTGGTTTTCAGGCTTTTGGACTGCCCTTGATGTCATCAATCACATCTTCTTTGCTCCTTTCCTCAATGCTATGACATTTTGGCTCATG
>JABCPV010000356.1:0-33120 GCA_016584345.1 Suillus ampliporus | reverse complement strand
TAGCACAGGGGCTATGTGAGTACGTATGCTACGTACTCCATGGCATTCAAACTTCGAATTCCCGCCCAGCGTCAAATAGTGCGGCCGAGCTCTTGGTGACGACTGCCCACTCCGGCAAGAAAAGAATCACCTCCTCCAACGACGGAATCTTGCCCCCAGTGCGCCCCCCACCAACCGTAGCACTTTCATACTCTGCCCAACCACAGCTCACACGTCCCTTTGCCTTCTCATCCTCACTTCCTGCGAAATCAACGTCCACTTCAAACTCCTTCTCCCAATCCCGGCTCCACAACCTTATTTGCTCAAGCCCGTCCTCAGGCACCTCAGAGCCGCCTTGCAGAACTTTTCCGCCGTCACCAGAAATGTGGAAGTTTTTCACGCGTCTGTTCGAGAATTGGAGAGTGCAACTTCGGGTGTTCAACCCCTGTACCTTGATGCGTGCGCTATTGGATCCCGTACGCTCGATGGATGTGGTCATCCACTTCCCTTTCTTCTCCAGGGAGGACGCAGGGATCTGCCCATGAGGATGATTCCTTCCACCCGGAGAGGGCACAAACGCATCCCCAACCTCCCATTTACAAGTCTGCAGGCCAAGCTTGTCTGGAGCCTCCGTACAATTGATTGCCCGGTCAAATGCAGACGGGAAGCGGGGAATGATCACGGTCGACAGGAATTGATGAGGCCCGGTTAGCGCTGTGACCACGCGAGACGTGTCTAGGTCCACGCTCTGAGCGAAATAGATCTTGAGTGGCGTTTCCTGTGAGAACGGAAACGCGAGATAGGTGTAGAGTGTTGAGAGGACGAATATGATGAGAATGATGCCATTCAACCAGCGATGCATGTTCATACTGAACGGTGCAAGGGGGAGGACAATGGATAACGCCAGCATAGAGACTGCTCCATAAACTATGTAGCCCGTCAGCTCATTAAGGTCAACACAATGGTAGACCCGTTAAAACACTCACCGCCAGATGGACTTGCTCCATCCGTGAGCGTCTGATTCATCGCAAACAGCACGATGACCGCGATATGGGACACTAGGATCACCGGCAGTGGAACAACAACCAATAGCTGGGCAATCCACCAGCCAATGGCGCCCTGCTCCTCACCTGATGGAGTAGGCTCGCCACGCTGAGCTATGAGAGGTGTGATTTCGGTTGGCTCGGTTTCCTCAATTACGCCGCGCTGGTGTCCGTTCTCGGCATCCTGGTGGCCATTCTCGGCTGTGCCCACGGCATCGTAGCGGACACCTCTCACATAACGCTGCTGCCTTTCACCCTCGACAATTTCTTCCTCGTCTTCATACCCCCGTGCACCAGTCATGCCTTCAACACACGCAAGCACGGATCCAAGGAGAACCACCGCGTTCCACGCGGTTATGAAATATATTCCTCCCAGCGTGACGATCGATGTTGAATATACGAGCAGCACCCATGTCAGAACATACTGATGAAGGAGGACTGATAGCTTTTGTTGTTCGGGAGCAGGGACAACGCCATGTTTCGTCAGTGGGAAGGTGAGAGCAAGGACTATCGTGAGATAAGCCAGCGATAAGGCAGACACAAACACGAGCCAAGGGTGAGTGTGAATGACCTGCCAATTAATGGGTATGTGTGAGCGGAGAAACAAAATGAACTAGACACTCACAAATGGATTCAACTTTGCATATCCGACAACTAAAAACATCTGAAAGCCAACGCCAAGCAATAGAGCAATCCAGAATTTGGACCAGACCCAGAAGCTTTTGAGGAAATATTTTATTTCAGTCGACGTACGTGCCATCAAGCTCTCGCGGTGTACATCGCCATTTGCAGCGCGATAGTATCCAGAACGGATGCGAGATGTAACTCTGATGATATGCTCGAAGTAGACCAACAGTAGGAGAACAATAGGCCCGACGGTAAGGAGGACGATGTTCACGATTCGCAGAGTTTGGAGTGTGAACACAATCATTATCGTGCCAAAGACTGACGGAAAGAAAGTTGTGGATGCGACTAGGGCAAGATAGCAAGGAAAGAACTCACGGTCGAAATACACAGGCTCGCTTCCTTGTCCGACGGGCTTGCCCCTCGTTTTCCCCTTAACGTCGTTGGCAAGGACGAGACTAGAGGACAGTGTTCCCTCCATCATTGCCCACAACGCGTTCTTGCTCTTATCACCGGTCATACCAGGGATAGAGTCATATTTCGTATGGTACCTGCTCCTGCCACGGTAGAAAGCAAAATCTAGTCCCTCGAGGCCAGCTTCCTCATAAACTGAGTAGTCTGTACCGCTGCGGATAACACCGCGCGCAAATGCGTCACCAGTGATGACATTTGCGTGTGGACGAGAAGTGCTCCACGACGCCAGAGGAGCGCGAGAGGTCGCTCGGAAAAGTAGTGGGCGTCTTGAGGATTTTTCCAGTCAGAACAGTAATACAGGACTGTTGCTTTGAATGGCTCACCCTCCCGCAGCAGCACCTTCGAGGTTCAAGAATGTATCAGTGATCTTGGCCCACGGGTGCTCCATGAATCTGACCAGTCAGTTTAGTGAGTGCAAGATTAAGGCAGAATTACAGCGTACACATGTGCTCCATTTAAGCCATCCTCTTCACCATTGTTGATGTTGAAAACTATCGTCCGGCTCGGCCTGTTCTCCGCAAAATACTTGACCATGCTCAAGAGCGTCACCACGCCCATACCGTCATCCGTCGCGCCGGGAGCGGTACTGACGGAGTCCCAGTGTGCACTTAGCAACAGTCCACCGGATTCTTGGTACCCTTTATCGCTCCCCTCGATCTTGACCAATACATTGTCAGACTCGTAGTATACTGCGTAGGGATTGGTCGAAAGGAGTCCTGAAGCCCAGGACGCATTTGAAGAGAGATCGAAATCCACGGAGACATGGTCATAGGAAGAAGCGGTGTCCTTCACGCGGTTCAAGATGTAGGAACGAACTAAAACATTGGCGTGCGAGTTGAAGGGATGCGGGCGAGCGGCAACCTGAAAAAACTGAATTGAACTGGTTGCATGTCCCATGAAAATCACGTACTTCATGCAGGTCTCTGTATGTCTGCTGAAAATCCAAGCCCCGTGTGTGCTTGGGTACGGAGGGAAGCTGGTCGGTGACCAGCAAAGTGCTGAAGACTGCTGCATAAATGACCGCTATGAAGATAGTAGTGGGAACAGTGCGAAACGCGAACACAGCGGATATCCCGCTAAGGAACCCCATGTTTCTTTCAGCTTGAAGTTTGAACCTCGACAAGCCAATAAGTATACAGATAAGTTGCAAACTTGCTGTTCGGCTGTGGCTAGCTAATTATAACTTGCATGACGAACAGTGTGGGGTAAATATTGATCAATAGTGATCGTGATTGGTCATACGTAGTGCATGGCAGCTTTACAACAAGATCTATGAAAATCATTTGTACCAGAACAAGCGAAGACGAATTCATATGTTATACAAGGCAACAGGGCTAATTCATGCCAGGCATCACATCCTTGAGATGCTCTTTCTTCAGACATCGCGCAACCACGCCACATGTCCTGCACTGCCGCTCCTTTGGCTCAAATGCATCTTCGTCATACCCACTACCCGCTATCTCGGGGTGTCTGTCACCGTGGTATGGCTTACGACCGTCTCCGTCAAGGTAACAGGGCGGCGACAAGCAGTAGCTTACGCCAAAGTTCGACTTTGGACAGCGGCAAGTGCCTGGTGGGCGATCAAAGTATGGCACACCTGCATTCACATATTCAGCAATAAAACGTGCAGATGGAAGTCAAAAAATATACCTTGCATCTCCGGCTGTGTACAATTTTCGCAAATGGTGAAGTCACAAGTTGTGCACCGTTTGAAGGCGTCTCCCACATCCTCCACATCGTCCTCGTCATCCTCATCTGGAGGAGTACCATAGAATCGCAAAAGACAACCATCGCATTTTGTCACAGGAGTCGGGTTCCGCCGACGCTCTTCCCAAGCTAGTTGTTCGATCCTATTGAGGTTCCCCATTGGCGACCCCGGCCCACCCCATTTTTTCATCAGTTTATCTACCTTGTATAAGATGGCCGGCTTGGTGCAGACACTGCGTTTGTGCACCTTCCAGTCAACTTTCTGGCACTCTGCACTGGAGGAGAATTAACATTTTAGACCATGAGTCTAATAAGTGCTGATGCCTGTCACGTACGAGCAATAGCTGTTCCAACCATCAAAAGTAAGATTGGATGTCTTCGTCTTGGGGACCAGCTGGTACTCACATGGTTTTCTGACATTTTGAGCACCGTAGCGGCCTTTCACACTCGATTTTGCACACATTGCAATGGCGCATGATAGCAAATGTAGAAAGGGTAGCGAGCAGCAGGCTCGGTGTCAAAACCTTGAAAGGGTTATTCGGCAGGAGCAGCGCCGCGTGCTGATGGGCCCAGATTTTTTATATCACTAAGTAACTGATACATAACCAAAGAGGCGTGTCTCCTCCCCCATTAATGACATCTAGTGTTGCCGTCGAAGTAAAGTGACTTCGAAGTAGCTTCGAAAACGTGAAACTTCGTTGTACCGAAGTTGGTCGAAGTGACACTTCGAGAGATGAATCATGAACCGAAGTTATCGCATAGATTAATCATAATAACTACAAGTCTAAAGTCCTATATGTGCCTCCTGTCTCTCTCATATTTCAATGGTAAAACATCACTGTACACCTAAGTACATTCAATATGAGCCTCTCGTACATGATCTCGAACATTCGCTAAGTTACTTCCGCCATTGAATTGAAATTTTGCCCTAGTTTGCCACAGCGCACACGCATTATAATAACCTCACTGTCTGTGTCTTGTATTTTACTACTCTTGTGTACCGTTTGGTCGTTTTTTTGTTCATTCGTTAAATTAGCTATTTGCAGCAAAAAGAACTTATATTCCCGCCGCTTTTCCGCGTCGCAATGGATGTCCTTCCCGCGCAGGCTTCATCTGTTCCTTCCGAGCGAGTCTTCTCGTCCAGCAAAGAGACGTGCACAGATTGGCGTGCTAACCTCTCACCAGTTCTCGAAGCATTACAGATTCTCAAGTTCTCTTACAAGCAAGACCGGCTGAATTTCATGTCACATTTGGTTGCGGAAGAAATGGATTACAATATTTCGGGGCCTGTGTCTAGGAACACCATAGACGAGCTCGGGGCAGCAGGCAAGCTCGACGAACTTGCTCAGCTACTCGCAAATGAAAATGAGGAAGCTTAGTCTTAGATTATACTGTAGCTAGTAGCTACGAGATTCCGAATCAGCCGGTTTCTGTTCTACAGAGGGATCGCCTAGAGATTTGCCTAACGGGGACCCGGGCACGGGCCAATAATCATCATCGCTCCCTGCATCATCGCTCTCCGCATCGTCTGTAAAGGCAGGCTGCTCTAAAAAGTCAGGTAGCTCGAGGAGACAACAATCCCACGGACGGACAAGCAAGAACGTCTGTCGAGTGGGCCTTGCCCGCGGGAACTGAATCAGTTTCTCTTCGGTGGTGACCAGCAGGTCATGAAGCCCATCTGCCTTGACATCGTACATTAAATGAGTTTCTTGGGCTAGACCATGCCTCCGTCTGACTTCTGTGACAGGGAATGTGATGCAAGGCAGACAGAGTCGGCAGTTGGCGAAACGAGGAGCTCTCAGCTGCTCAAGCTCGTCATAAAATTTCGAGGCCAAATCCACAGCCCCGGTATTTCTCAGCGAGGAGACCATTGTCTGGATCTCATCTTCAGACAAAGATGGAAGGATGAATGGCGCAGCTGCGTATGAGGAAATGTCAGCTGGAATACAACTATTGAACTGGGATGGTTTTCCGATCCAGTCCAGGGCTGTAATGTCGCCCGAACGAGCCACGATCTCCTGCAGGAGTCGCCCGAGCGCATTTTGCTTGTTCTCCCCATAAAGGATGGGTAGGTGGACGCCGAAGATACCAAACAATGAGTATGCGATGTCTTCCGGCACGGTGGTGACGCGTGTAGATTCCCATTAAAGTTTCTCTCGGGCATCTCTCATTCCCTGTTGGAAGGCGACGAGGGTGCGTGCATTTATGCCCGTCGCGTCTTCCAACTCATCCATGATCTTAACAGATTCCTTGTAGTTTTGGGAGTGGTCATCGAGATATAGAGACCAATCCTGGTGATAGAAGCGAATGACTTTAGGAGCGAGGAATTCCGGGACGGACCATCCTCGGGTGTTCCAAGCGCTCTTCGCCAGTCCACCAGATATGGATGAAGGCGGAACATCCGCCAGGTAGACGACCGTGAGCGCTGAATCGCGATACCAGGCGAACATGGAGTTGAGGGATTTTTGGAGCTCGACATTATTCTTCTGGTCGATGCAACACGTATCAACCCATGCCCAGTGATACTCCCGCATCACGAGCAATTTTGCAGAATGACTGCAACTTCGTGAGACCACTAGCTCCTTCATCTTGTACACGACCCTATCCTGGATGTCGTTCAACAGCGGCTCTGTTACGTCCCACCTATGCGATAGCATAACGCAACGGAAGTACGTCTTCACCGCTTCGGTGATGCAATCCGTTCGGAAGTCCGAATGCTTCATAGTCCATAACAGAAGCTCCTTGTACTCTGTGCTGGCTTCGAACACGCGGATCTGCACTTCTCGAGCACATAAGAGCCCGGTGGTGGTATTGAGTAGACGAAGCGGGGAGGTATCGAGCTGAATGTTAATGACCTTTGAATAACACCTTCTACTTTAGAGAGACCGACATACTGCTGGCGCAGCTCTGAGGAAAGAGTTAAGCATTTTGATGCATGTATTACTTCGGGCTTACTTTGTAATTGCGTGTCGGCAGCACTGTTCAATTTTGAGATCTCTTGTGTGAATAACTCCTCAGCGGTAGATGAGTTCGCAATGCATGGATTGCGGGCGGTCATGTCGATGGCGAGGATCTGCAGCATGAAGCATGCTCAAATTGCGTTGTCACAGTTAATCACAGAAACATGCCTTTGACAAACAGACACTAGATGAGACAGTGAAGGGGCAGGAAATTGTGGGAAAGTACCTTTGATGCCGGTGTCTTGGAAGCTGAGTCCTCTGGTCAAGTGTCCTTGCTTACTTCCCACTCTGAGATCGCCTGATCAATGCCGCCGCTAAAGATGTGCTTGCCATCAGTGACACATGCCGCCCAGCCTGAGTGCCGGAAGATGGCAATGGTCCGTCAATCTGAGAGTCGCCAGAGACGGACATGTTTCAGATGCAGAAGCGACAAGTGGGCCCGCAGGATGAATGGCAATGGCGAAGATATGAGTAGTGTGGCCCGTCCAGGGATTACCAACCAGCTTCCAAGTGGATACATCCCACTCCCGGATGGTCCGATCTTGATAATCACCCCCTGAGAGAAGGCGTGTGCCATCGGGTGTCCATGCAAGTGACCAGATGCATCCAATGTGACCCTTGAAGATTGCAACGCATTCCCTTGTGCCTGAATTATAGATTTCGATATTGCAGGACGTCGCAATGGCAAGAAGTTCGCCAGACGGTGAATACCGAACACATTAGGCCTGATCACCACACTTGATTAGATTTCCTTGTTGTTTCCACGTTTTCGTGCACCACAGCTTCGTCGTCTTGTCCCATGAAGCAGTCGCCAGCACTGTTCCGTGGGGAGAAAAGTATAGCGAGGTGATAATAGCGGAGTGTGCTTTGATGGATTTAGTGAGAGATTCCCCAGTTTCTCCGTGCCAGGCGATGAGCTCTCCGTTATCATCACCGCTTACTATTGATTATCCATCTTGTGATACTGCCAATCCATTTACCCTATTGTGGTGCCCCTCCATGTTCTTCAACACTGCACCTGTCTCCAAGTCCCACAGACGAAGCGTCTCGTCGTCCAAACCGGTTACCATACGTCGTCTATTGGGGAAAACTGCTACAGCGCGCATGGCACCCTTATGATCTTTAAAAACTCGAAGGGGTGTGGTGCTAGGAATGAGCTGCGACATTTTACTGGAAGTTGATGATGTTGAACACGGTCAATGTGGACTTGGGCGGAGGGATTCTGCAGGGGTGATCGTACTGTGCGTTTTAGGCTGTTTCACGGTGTTACTGGATCCACAAAGTGTACAATCAGCAATGTTTGAACTCGAGGGAGGGTCAACACACTCACAAGCTACCAACGGATCAGCAATTCCTTCAGTCAGTGAGACTTTTTTTTTTTTTTTTTTTTTTTCAAATTTATTGTCCTTTGGGGTCGGAGACCCTATGTCGGACATAGCCCTAAACGCGGGGGGCTTACTCCCGCCTAAACTATCGTACGTATTTGTGTGTTTCTGCCGTGTTATCAATGGGTATACAAGTACTCCGCCAGCTTGTTGTCGGGCAAAGGCCGACGCTGAGTTCGTAGGAAGGGAATTATGTGGTGTGAGTTGCTTGGGATTAGGGCCTCTCTTTTCCTACAGTGGTATCTCGGCCGGCGAGATTTCTTCCCTCCAGTCTCGGAGTTGATTATGATTTTGTTGGTGTATGGGTTGTGTTGATTATAAGAGTGGTGGTAGGGTACTGTGCAGGTGCGTGAATTGATTGAATTTCTTAGCTATCCGAAATCTCACCGAACGTTGGCTTGAATCTTCCGGTCTTGTTGATGTAGCGCATGAGTGGTTGGGTGGCTTTCTCGGAGGTGAGGATATAGGAGATGGAGGTTGCTTGACGGTGGAGTGAGTTGGCGAAGGTGTGACGTTCTCTGGCGTATTGCGGGCATTCAAAGAGATAATGGTGTACTGTTTCATCTGTGTACGGGCAGATGGGGCAGTGCGGGGTTTCGCTTTTTCCGATGCGATGCAGGTGATGATTGAGGGGGAGATGGTGGGAGCGGAGTTGGGTGTAGAGGCTAGTTTGGCGTTTCGGGAGGGTGGCGATGAGCTTAATGAATTTGTTCGAGGGCATGGAGGGATCTATGTTCTTGGCTCTTGCGTACCGGGGTGACTTCTTCCATTCTTCGGTCCACCGTTTTTTTAACGCGTCCTCATGCCATTGCTTCAGCGCTGAGATGCTGTCTGGTAGGGGTTTGTCTCGAAGGAAGGATGGGAGCTTGTTTGTCGTGCTGTTCTGGGCTGCTCCTTCAGCTGCTTCCTTCGCCGCTGCATCTGCTAATTCATTTCCTAGTACTCCCTCGTGTCCGGGGATCCATCGTATCGTAAGATCGAAGTTTCTTGCTTGTTCGCATCTTCGTTTGGCTAGGTAGCTTGTCATTCTGCGGAAGTTTTCTACTAAGTAACTGCCCGGTTTCGTTCTGTGGCTCTCACTGGATTGGATGGCTGCTTGGTTATCAATGAATATGGTTGCTGGATAGATCATGTTCGGTTCTGTAGCTAGTAATTTGGCTGCGAGTGTTAGTCCCACTACTTCAGCTTCGTACACCGTATGTGTTCTGTCGGGACCAAGATGGTATTTGAGTGTTCGCGGTTCTTTACCTTCTCGAATGAGTACCGCTGCTGCTCCTATTCCGCCGTTATGGCCTGAACCGTCGGAGAATATCTGGATCACGTCCTTTAGTTCCTTTTGCTCCTTGATTGCTTGTGTTTTCTTGGCTGCGATGTGTGTTTTGTGCACATTGGGTTCTGAGGCATTTGATCTGCAGATGGGATCTAGCGTTTCGACGTTTGCAGGGAAAATCTTGAACGTGGCGAGGAGGTTGTGGAGGGAGGAACGATGGCGCTTGATGCCGTGGTGTTTGGAGATATGCTTCAGGTGTTCGTGGAGAGGATGGCAGGTGGGGAGGGTAGCTAGACATAGCGCTGCTCGGTGGCAAGCCTTTTGGAGGAGGAGGCCTGTTGGGAGTAGATTGGCATGGGCGTTAAGTGTGTCAGTAGCTGTCGATCTCATGGCACCCGTGATACTTAGCGTCGCGATCCTTTGTACTTTTGCTAATCTTTCTGCTACTCCTTTCGATCCTCACTGCTTCTTGTTCGTGTCTTCGGTGTAGGTGGGTCTGAACCACAAGTCTGCTCCATACGTGAACTTCGGGATGGCAACTGTGACGTAAAGTTGTCGCATGAGTTTTGCTGATACTCCGTTTGAGGGCTTTGAGAGGCGGCGGAGTTGCAAGACGTATTCTGTACCCTTGGCAATGGCATGTCCTATATGAAATTTCCAAGTTAGTTCCTGGTCAACTAAAAGGCCGAGAAAGCGATGGTGCTCAGATGGTTTGATGGTCGAGTTTTGAATGATTAGAGGGGGGCGTTCTCGTGTCTTGCTGCGTGTGAAGTCAATGAGGGCGAATTTGTTGACTTCGAATTTTGAGTTATGATCTCGTGACCATTGGAGAGCGCCATCGGGTCTTTCCATCATGTCCTTGAGTGTTCTGTGGGTGTCTTCAAATGTTGAGCCTATCGCTATATATGCTGTATCGTCGACAAATGCTAATGCGGATTCTCCATTGTGTGAGTTGGCTATATCAATTAGGTTAGCATTGTATATTAGGTACGTGATCATGGAAAGAGGGTCCCCCTGCCCGATGCCGTTTTGAACGTTGATCCAATCTGAGGTGGCGTCATTAAATCTAAGCTGTGTGCGGCGTCCTGTGAGCATTCTTTCGGTAAAGTCTATGATTTCTGGCGGCAGTCTTCATTTGCACATGTTATGAGCTAGGCGGTCAGTAACTGCATTCGGGAAGGCTCCCTCAATGTCGAGGAAGAGGATAGAGGCTACTTTGCCGTTGCGCCAGGCGTTCTTGACCATAGTTTCCAGCAGGTGTAGAGAGTCGGTTGTTGTTCTTCCGGGGCGGCCTCCGAAGTGTGTATCTGGGAGAAGGTTGTGAGTTTCTATGATAACGGTTACCTGCTCTGCTACTATGGCGGTCAGTAGCTTGCATGTTGTGTTGATGAGTGCAATTGGGCGGTATGCTTTGGGTACAGAGTAGTCAGCCTTTCCTGGTTTTCGTAGAACTACCATTGTGAATTCTCTCCATGGGTCATAGTACGTTTTGAGCTTGAATACCGCGTTGAATAGGTGTTGGAGGTAAGGCGTGAGGATAGCCGATGCGCGCTTGAATACTATGTTGCAAATTCCGTCGGGTCCTGGTGCCTTGTATGCGCTCGTGTTAGCTATAGCTCGTTCAATATGGTCTTCAGATATTGGCGTGAAGGGTGTGGCTGGGGCTGGGTATTCGAAGTCTTCCAGGAACTGTGCTTGCTGTTGGAGGAGGGGGGAAGAAAGTTTCGGCTAGTGCTTTACTTTTGTCCGCGTTCGTGATAGCTTCTGTGGGCAAACCGTTAGCGCTCTTAGATTTGAGGACTGGTACACTTGTTCTGCCTCCGTCACCCATGGGGGATGAGATGTACTTATTTGCGGTGTAGATGCTTTGCTGATCTAGCTCTTCTAGGAAGTCGATCCAGTGTTCTTGTTTGGTTTTTCAGATGGTTTCTTTGACTTGATTATGGAATTTGCGGTGCTCCTCATGTACTGGGTGGTTCGGAAGTCCTCTCATTTTGTATGAGCGATCACTTAGCTTGTTTTTCTCTTTCATCATCTGCGTTAACTCCTTTGTCCACCATCTTTTAGCGTGAGGGCATGGTTTTGTTGTCGGGACCTTTTCCTTGATGGTGCGTTTCAGGGCGTTGCTGAGATTGATCGCTGCCGTTTGGAATTGCCGTTCCGTGGTAATAGCCTTTGGTTCCGGGAATTCGTTGAGGTGGCTTCTCAATTGACCGCAAAAGGCCTCCCAGTCTACTTCTCGGAAGTTGTGGGTGGTTGTGGTTGAGGTATGAGGTATTTCGAGATCTAGGGTACTTAGTATAGGTACATGGTCCGTGCAGGGTGGGCGTCGTCTGGGTGCCGTGTCACAGAGTGTGAAGGCGTCTAAGGTATGTGCTGTACAGAATATATTGTCAGGTCTGGTCCAGTTGCTGCTGCTCGTTGATTGAAGGGTCAGTTTGTCGTGGGGGAGGGCCATTGTCATGTCTCGGTCCGCAAGTAGTTCGATGATGCGCTGTGCTGCTTCCTGAGCTTCTGGGGGTGTGCAGAGGTGAGCATTTCGAGCTTCTTCCCATAGGTGGTGGTGAGCGTTAAAGTCGCCCATGAGAATTATGTGATCGTTCGGGGTGGGGTGTATAGTGCGTATTTCATTATCCAGGTAAGTAGCTAGTGTCGGGAGGACCTCTCGTTTCTTGCTGTCGTCGTAGATGTTGAATATTGTGACTTTGCCGAAGGATCTGTTGAATTGTGTGACCATGACGTCCGCTGAGGGGAATGGGAGTTGTCGCCAGTTGTTCGTGTTTACTCGTTTGTGGATGAGGGTGATTGCGCGGGATCGGCTCTTGTGCGTATACCTGTGCGTGGGGTATATTACATTCCAGTCCAGGGTGGCCCTTGTATTGCCTAGCTGGTCGATGTGAGGTTCTTGGATAGCTACTATGTCGTATTCTTTTGCTGTAAAGGGACTGCTTAGTATACAATGTTGTGCGGTGTCGGATTTGTTGAGGTTTTCCTGCCAGATTCATAGACGGACTGCTTTGTTGTCGGGTGTATTATTCATTGGAGTGGTTGAGGGAGGTGGCGGCTGGTGTTTGAGAGCGGGAGTGAGTGTTCATGTAGGGTTGGTGCAGGATTCATGGTGAGAATCTTGGCTGCAGAGGGAGGTAGCATCCTTGTGAAGGTCTTGAGCCTCTCGTATTGGTTGTTCCTCTTGGGGCGAAGTGTCTTTCGAGTGTGTCTTGAGCGTGTCATGGTGGGTCGGGTTGAGAGTTGTTCGGTGGCCTATTGTATGGTTTGGGTTTGGGCGGTGCTTGTACTTGCGTCCAGCTTTCGTCCGTTGGGAAGTAGGGCATTGTGTTGTCTTGGTCCCTAGAGTCGAGGTCCGCGCATCTACGTTCAAATTCTGGGCAGTTCCTGTTCCAGCTTGCATGGTCGTTCAATTCGCATGAGATGCAGGAGGTTCGGTCCTTGGTGTTGCAGTCGCTTGTCCTGTGTTCGCTGGCACAGTTGGCGCATGTGTTGTGTTGGGAGATGCAGTCTCTGGCTATATGTCCATAATGTTGACATTTTGCGCAACGGACTGGTTCACGTCTGTTTTTCTTCATTTGTAATCTATTTTTGTTTAGTGTTATTCCGTCGCGTATACCTTCGTTTGCTGTTTTGGGGTCTTTGAATGAGATGAGTAGGTGTTATGACCAGCATTCACTCTAAGAGCGAAGGCGTAACCACAACCACTAGGACTCGGTCGTAGAAGATAGATGAAACAAGATGGGATTGCAGAGAGGGAACGTCTAGGTCCTACCAGAGTAGTAACGAAGAGGTTAAGTCTAAGGAGTACTACTGACTACTACTAAGACTATATACATACATTGAATAGGAGATATCTGAGTCTGAAACAAATCAACCAATGAGAAAGAAGTGGTACGATACTGCGGATGACGTGGTGATGACTGATGATATGATGTCATAGGCGGAGATGAATGTGAAAAGGTAGTCTGGGTCGTGATGATGTGAAGAGGTGAAGGTGTGATATAGTGAAAAGGTGAAGAATGTGAAGAGTAGCAGGAGTCACGTGATCAACCGAGAATATGATTAAGGAAAGAAAAGTGATTTGTGTGAGGAATTCGTGACAGTAGGTGAGCAACTCACTGGGTGGTTGTTCGTTTGGCCGGTGGTTTGACCCATCTTGCTGAGGTGATCGATTCTTGTTCCCATCCGTTTTCTTGTTCCAGGTCTTGGATTTGTTCCGCGTCGCTTGGGTTAAAGGTGAGTGGGACAAATTGGATGATTACCAGGTAGGATCGCTCCTTTAGGGTTGCTTTCAGGTCTAGAACGTTAATGAATTCTTCTTTGACGGTTTTTGTTCTTAGGTGGGCTGCTGCTTGGGGCGTTAGCATTTCAATTACCGTTCCTCCATTGCGGAATTGGGAGATTGCGCGGATTTCCAGGTCCGGAGTGTCGTCTTTAGTTATCATCTTGAGTGCTTCCTTTATTTTCTCAACTAGCTGTGCGTGCGATACTTTACCTGGAGCTAGTGGGCTGTCCGACGGGATGTCGATCAGGATTTGCCTCGCTTTGATTGCATTTCTGGCTGCTCTTTGGGTAGCTTGCGGATTGGCGTTAGCGTCATTGTCGATTCCTGTTAGTAGCACTGCTTTGTATCCACCTTGCTGGGAAGCTTCTTTGACGTGTGAGGTGAGCGTGGTTACCGCTTCTTGGACTTTTTCGATTCGAGAACCGATATCCACTGAGTCTATAATCGCATCTATGTTGTTGCTGTTGGTGTTAGTAATTGATTCTGATATCTTTGTTTGCATGGTGTTCATTTGTGTGGCCATCGTCGAGATATTTTCTGAGGCTACATGGATTTGAGCTACCTGTGGTGAGATTGCAGTGAGAACTAGTTTTGCGATTTTGTCGGCTGATTCAATTGCTGCAGCGTCTTCTAGGAGGAAAGCTACTGCTCTGATGGCGTTTTGGGCTGGTAGGGTGACTCCTGGAAATTGTGTGATATGGAAGAGCATATCTGATAGCTTGTCAGTAGAAAACAGTTTGCCGCTGATGGCCATTGCCGTTTGAGTCAAGTGTAATTTGGCACTTACCATATCTTTGACTTCGTTGTTTATTGCTATTATTTCGTTTATCGACAGTCTAGATGATGCTCTCGTTGGTGGGATGGCTGCTTTCTGGGGGCCTTTGGCGTTAGTTGGTGGCATTTTGTGTTTTTGTTCTTTTGAGTTTTCTTTGTGTTTTTGTGGTGTGAGGTATTATTTTGAATCTAGTATGTATCTAGTTACAAGTGAAACAGATCGAGTAAGAGAGCAGAGGAGACTTGAAGCGGCGTTGACGCCGTTGGGCGTAGATCTAGGTTAGTTGGGTGTTTTCCGGGGTCCTAGTCGGGGTGCCACTTAGTACGGGTCCAAGAAGCGATTCGTCAGTGAGACTTGAGATCGAGGGAGGATGGGCGTGTGCGGCGAGGACGCCTTCGCTGTGGCAGAAACGTGATTGGGGATAAGTTTTGAAGTCGGATGGTTTGAAGGCAATGGCTATCGGGAGGAAGAGTAGGAGGGTCCTGGGGGTCACATTTGTTAGTCTTGAAGCTAGTTGAAAATGCTGGTATTGGGATCTAAAGAGTGGGAAATGTGGCTTGCAGCGTGTCAGGCGGAACAGGTCAGTCAAATATATGTAAGGATTCTTTTTTGCCACACTAGAGTCTGGAACTGGGTATGTATTGATACAGTTATATATACAACTATATTGATGGATAAATGCTCAGCAGGACCGCAACCCTCTCAATCATCAACATCCCACTTTGGAATCGGCAACCGCGGAGGCAGTTTCCTCCATCCCTTGACTGCTTCATGTACCTCAGTCTTTACATGTACAATGACTGACCGCCCAGGTTCGCGGACATACGAAACACTCGGGTTACCAGATGTATGCTCTCATGGATCAGGGGAGGCAGCCACATGAGGTCGTGCATCTGGTTCGATAGCGTCTGGTTGTGAGTGCTGAGTAGGACGTCGCTTGCGCAATCGCAGAGAAGTCTTCAAAGCATCGCTAAAGTAGGAAGGGGATAAGAGTGATGAAGCTGATGAAGATCCCAGTGAGTCGAAGAATTTTCCATCCGGACTCTGGCGTATAAGTGTAAATACGAGTACAAGCAACCATGAAATAATGATGCGTACCTTTGGACTGAGCTGCCCTTCTTGAATACTGGTACGCTTCTTGGGGAACTGCGGGCATTTCACCTTCAAGCGCAATTGATTGAGGGAACGAGGGGCTGAGCGAAGTATTTGTTCTTCGGTGAGTGAGAGGTCACCAAAAGCAGTGGGTATGTGTTCGTCGTCCGAATCTGTAGCACTGGTTGTGGCATCGGACTCGACGCAAACATCCGCAAAGGACGAGAGGCCAGGGGGGAGGTGCAAGCTCACGTGCGGTGGTGCGCTGGATGTAGACTAAATGAGCTGTCAGCGGAAAAGAGTGATGGTAAGGAGTGATGCTCACCATTGATTTGCAGACAGTTTAGCAGTGGGGAGGCATATCTGCGACGAAGCCTTTATACTGGGCATGTCAAAGGGAGTGTACCTGGCTGGCCACGGAGACCACTAAACACAATATTTAGTCCCCTCTGTACATCCAGCGCATGAGCCAGCATCGCTCAGATCTATGGTGCAGTTCACTTATGCGCCGCTACTTTGGGGCAACCGCCAAATCGAGGGCTGAAATTTCCAACTCCAATCTCATTGCCAAAAATGGTAGGTGCGGCAGCGACCACAGCTTCGATGCTAGTGTACAAGGTGTCGGATTGCGAGTTGCGATAGACAAGTATACTATGTACAGGCGAAAGTCAATTATTTCAACCTTTATACAATGGTCCGCAAGTACCACAAATTGGCAGCTGCTCGTGCGAGACTTGCCCAACAAACTCAAGTGAATCCTGCTACTGTCCGAGCCAATGATAGTACTGTGTGGGAGCCCGACAACGACAACGGCAATGGCAACGGTGACGACGACGACGACGACGATGATAACTTCGATTGCGGGTTTACTGGTGGTGTTCACTGCTCGTTGCCTGAGCCCGACAGTGACTCAGAATTTGAGATGGATTGGGAGTCAGAATCAGATAGTGGAGAGAGCGTTGTTGAGCTGGAGGGTGAAGAGCTCGAAAGTAGTTTGGCACAGTTGAGAGACGAGGTTACCTCACTGGCAGAACCCACACCTTATCAGAAGGTGGCTGGACCCAAGACGAGCGAGAACTGGAAGAAAGCTGAGAGAAGCCGAGGATTAGGATATGATGGACACTCCAAGCGCACGCAGGAGCACCGACTGCACGATGCTCATGCTCGAGAGGATTTTCGTGAATATGCAAAGACAAGGTGAGCAGGACTCTTCAGTAAACAACCCCATCAGATCAGAATGCTTACTGGTGTGGCTGTTCAGTACTGATCCACAAATCAGCATGATGCGTGCATTTACGCAAAAAGGTGCTGCACAAAAGCCAGTGCAAAAGAAAATAGCACCAGTGCACAGAAACACACAATATGTTCCAAGCTTGCTAGGCTTCCTTTCCGATTTCTCGAGTGATGAAGATGACGGGGGTAGCAACACCAACAGCCTCGGGTACACACTACACCCTTGGCCCACCCGTCTATCAGGGTACAATTCTTGCCATGGGCCCACATGGGATGGCCCGTCTCTATCGGTACATTGTCATGCTTGGCTGTCCGTCTGGGATGGGTATATGTTACTGTATTATGTGACCAAAGGGCATCAAGGCTGTTCTCCAGGAACGTGGTCTTTTGCAGGGGAGACGTCGAGGCAGGTGCCAATCAAAATGTCCTGATGAGGCGACAAACTGCTGCTTCAAGTGAATTCTCGAACTTCAACCAGATTTTGTCGAGCAGAAGCCACTTGTGCAAGACGTCATCGAGGCTGCTGGTCACTTGTGCATCTTCTTGCCAAAATACCACTGCGAGCTCAATTTTATTGAGTTTTTTGGGGGGGCAGTAAAGAGGTATCTGCGCGAGAACTGTGATTACACCTTCGAAACGCTCAAGACCAACTTGCTGAAGGCTATGGCTTCTGTACGTCTCAGTACAATCTGTTTATGGGAACATTGGATGCACAGGTGGATGAGTGCTTACCAGTCGGGTCTGGAGACGAAAACGGCACAGTTGCAGGTCAAGGAGTTCAGCTCAAGGAAGTACAAATCTCATAGATGTGTTCCGGAGACCGTAGCATGTCTTTTCGACTAATTTTACCGGTACCTTAGCCCTCACCGCCAATTTGGGTCATGTCCGAAAATTTATCTTGCTCAAATTTAACGCTATGCAAAATTGCTCTTGACAATACACCAGACTTTGACGTGCTTTTGTCGACGGTAAAATATCGACGGATAGAGATAATTTCCGACG
This sequence comes from Suillus ampliporus, assembly GCA_016584345.1. Classification (NCBI taxonomy): domain Eukaryota; kingdom Fungi; phylum Basidiomycota; class Agaricomycetes; order Boletales; family Suillaceae; genus Suillus; species Suillus ampliporus. Next base: position 15,282 of record JABCPV010000356.1, on the reverse strand, counting down.
ATAAGTCGACGATTTTCGGATCATTGAATTATCGTCGGAATGATTCCTTAATGAACGATAGTTCCCTGGTAAAAATAGGATATTCTTGCTAATTTTTAACCTGTCAATTATTTGACCGTATGTAGCCTATATACAATGGATCCTCCTTATACACCTTCTGCTCCTCACTGCGACGATTACAGCCATCCGACAGGCCTGTACATGTGTGCCAGACCTACGTGATCTATCCAGCAAAGTCCCAAGCCATTTCGACACGTTTTGCAACCACCAGTTGTGAATTAGATCGAGATACATGGCTCCTCGGAAGGCTCCGGCAGGCCAGAATGCATCGCAGGGTGTAGCGAACCAGGCGGTTGTCGTAGGGATACAGAAGGATGCATCGAAGAGGCGTCTCGATGAAGGCACCGGTGACACGTACAGGGACCTCGAAACGTAGTGCGAAAGACAGTCCAAGGACAGGTCTGCCAGAGGGGGGTTTGTAAATCCGTTCGCACTGAATAGATCTTCAGCGGCACACCCTACCAACCAGCAGGCAGTAGCAGTAGCACACCTCGTACCTCCTGGGTCTATTCCTCCTCACCCTCCACAGTCCTTCGATCATATGCTGCCCCACCACCAACGATATGATGCATATATGCGCCCTGCCAGTACCGATCCCGACCCGAAACCATTAGAGATGAAGGACACTCCATCAGAGAGCAACAACATACCAATAGATCCGGCTATACGGGAACAAGAGTCAACCATACGGTCCATGGAATTGCCACGAGACCACAGCACGGATATCGAGAGAATCCCACCTCCGCCTGCAAAGTTCAATCAATCAACTCGATGCGCTCCCGCAAATATTACAAAGAAATCACTCACCACCTCGGCACCCAGCAACAATCCATTCGATGTGTTCTCCACTGGCAGCAGACTTGAATCAGCTTCCCCAACGTCGACTGTATCTTCACTCACTTTGTCAGCTGCCCTCACAACACCATCACGTTCGACATCTGTGGCCCCTCAACTGTCAGCAGGTAATAGACACGTGTCTGTAACTCCTACCGAATCGATCACAAGCACACGCGCAGCTGTCGTCATTCCCAAGTGGCTGACTGACACCATAAGATGTCTCGAGAACGATGTCAAGTCCCACAAAGAGAAGTTAGAAGAAACCGAAGATCTTCTCCAAGAACAAACTGAGGAATTAAACGAGCTTCGTCAGCTGATTGCAACGCTACGCGATGATCAGACTCAGCTTGGAGAAGATGTCGACAAAACACGTGTATCTCTTGACTCTGTCTGTTCGAACATCGATGTCATCACCAAGTCGTTGCAAGGTAGTGGGGAACCATCAAAAGTGAAGGTTGCACATGCGGCAGGTGAGAATGCGAAGGATAATATCTGGAATGTGAGCGACCAATTCATATCAATCTGTACTTCACATACTCACCTGGTACACCGACCGAAGACTGGAGTTCGGAAGACTTTCTTGAAGGCAATAGGTGTGATGAAGGCGAGCATGATCAAGGAGTATCATCCACACAAAGACGGATCGCAAATCAAAGGCGAACAGGTTCGACCAGACTTCAGCAAGGATTGGAGCGACAATGCATCTTGGCACATGCACCTCGTCCAATATGTTAGGAACAACATTCGATCATGCCACCCAATTGTATCTGCCGATCTCATCAATTCAAAGACAGACGACGACATTCTTAAGCGCTTACATGAAAATTTCAAACATTACGCTGCAGACTACCTGCACTGCAAATAAGCTCTCGTTGGTCACTGGAAAGGCTAAGGGTAGGATTGACCCACAGGTCGCTCGCAGGGAAGCACGCAAGAGAATGGCAAGACAATTTTTCAACTTGATGACGTTGTCACTTGACTAAACTCTAAATCAGAAACTAGAGGAACGAATCAGTTCACGGACGAAATCCAATCTTACAAGTATGGAGTGGGACTTTGCCTTCACCTTTCCATATCAGAGCACCGACGAGAGTGTGCAATCAGAAGACGACCATGGAGGTATCGATCCAGACACTGATGAGGAGAAAGACCTTCGTAAGAAACCTGCAAAAGTCAAGGGTAAGCGAAAGGCCCCATCCAAGGAAGCTTGGGTGACTCATTGTGACAAGTACCGAGCATTGTTGGTGTCGTATCAAATTGATTATGTGTCATTGATGCGTCTGAATCAATAAGTCAGCTAAATCAAGCCATGGACCATTTGAACGACATTGTGCTTGAAACCAAGAAAGAGAACAAAAAAACTGGTCGCCGTCATCCTCGAACCATTGGTGAACCGAGGGATAGAAACTTGCCGGATGTTAAAACAGGCTTGAAGATACCGATTGGCTTGATTGACTCTGGTTGGTTGCAAGTGCACCCACAAGACCCATCAAGATATGATGGAACCATTGGTGCGTTATTGATGTAGTTTGTATTCTGCTCGAGTTAACTGTCGACATAAAGTCATGACACCCGACTCGGATGATGAAGGCGACACTGCCGAACCTCACGACTGGCATGATGATGACCTTGCAGATGACGAACAAGAGGGGCTTCCCATTGATGATGAATTCGACTAGTAACGATGGTCAATCGAGACTCAGCATGGACATACACTGTATCAGTAGAAGCACATTGCATTCAATCGTCGTCAACCTCGACATCTCCTTCTGGGTTGGTCTATTAAAAGACTTGAGTACAAATGAAGTAGACAAAGATAAGAGCAACGTACATGGTCATATGCAACTGTGATCCAAAGTTCCTGGGCACGCACCTTGATGGGAGCTAGGACGAAGTGTCCGGACAGGGCACTGATAGGAATGACCTCAAAATCACCAAGGTGTTCTGCAAGCCAGGCAGAAACACCTAAATCTGTCGCCCTAGAACAGATGATAAGCATCTTCTATGGAGTGTTCAAAGTTACGTACCAAAGTGCCCATGGAAACTCAGGTATATTGTCATCTGAAATGAAACGCCGTACAATGGCAAGATCAGCGATAAGAGGTTCCACATCAGCATTGAGTCGGTCATGTGAGACCTGCAGGAGGTACTGAATCTCCGCAGGCTGACGCTCGCCAATGTATGCATAGCGTGCTGATTTTCCTCGGTGAGCAGTAGCAGCACCGTACCGAAGTTTCCTCAGCCACATGTGAGAGTAACACTTGGCGTGACCCATGAAGTTCTCGCCTTCTCCGATGATGCTAGTTGAGGGCTTGAGATGTAATAGTGTGCTCCACTCGTGTCGTAGGTATTCAAACACAATCTGATATATCTCATCATTGATGGCCGATAAGCTGAGTTTTTTCGGGTGCTTGGCGAAAACCAAATGCTCTGTTGAAAGGTTATCAACGACACGATACAAATGAATATTACATACCTTGCCTAGCATTCATGTTCATACCATGCCGGTCTTTTTGCTGTGCCTTGAGCGCTGTCCGAAGGAGGCGAAGAGAGTCTTCATCATCCTCAGTGCGGTTAGGAAGGGCTTCAATATGGAGGATCTTGAGATGGAAATGGTCAGCACAATAACAACAGACACGTAATAACTCACAAGGTCGTAATTGAATGTAATGCTCCACCATCGTCGCATCAGTGTTGCCTCAAGTTCACCTCCCTTGTGCTGATTGTGGTTGACCCTCGCAAGCCTTCCATTATGTCGTTCGAAGGCAAAAGCCCATGTAGCATAACATGGACCGAATTCGTACATCTGCTCTGCAAAATGCATACCAAAATGATAATAGGGTGTCAAATGACACCCCATGCGAGCCCAGCCCTGTGTTGCATGAGATAATGCAGCACTTCCTCTGCGAACATCGTTTGGACTAATGGACTGTGAGGATAGGATCCGTACGGCAGCAGAGAACTCGAGGATGACATCATAAGTGACGGACGTAAGTTGCGGTCCATTTTGGCAGCAGTTGATACGAGCAATTTCAGCATCTGATGGATGCTGATTACGAGCAAGGAGAAGCTCCATCAGCCGCGAGCGAAGTGTCTTCTGCATTGTGGCTTGTGCGGCATGATTTTTGGTGTTAGATGCTGAAGGTGGTGCGTCACGGTCAGGTACTTCGCCATTGACTTGCCATGCATCATAAAGTGCAATGAAAAGAATTGATATTTGATTGCGCCATTGGTCTGCCTTAGGGGACCCTTTTCCGGTTGCGAGCTACAAGAGATCAGCGCCGCCAAGACGTTAATAAATTGCAGTCTGCTTACTGAGGGTGGTAGTCGAGTTGCCTCAACAGGCCACACGAGTCTAGAGAAGAAATCCTCGAGTTTCTCCATGGGTCTGATATGTCTTGTTCCGTTTAGAAGACCGGACTTGAGGATAATGATTCTATTGAGATGCTTGACCATAGCTGATAATGTTAGTACAAAGATTGTACATTGATACCATAGCGACGCACTGAGGAAAACTGCATGCATGAATTCGACAACTGAACTGCGGGCTGGCATCCAGCCTGGAAGGTAGTTTAGTGTCGACCAACGAACCCCTCGATTGTCGCTGATATCTTTGGCTGTAGGAGGGTCTGCAGTGCGTGCACGAAACGAGTACTTAATGTATCTCCATTCATCTCTATACTGAAAGGCTATACGTACATAAAGACATGATTAGTGATTGAGGATCATAGAGCGGATAATGGCTAACGTACTTTCGGGGTCAAAACAGCTGGGATGGGAAAGCGAGAAGAAGGGTTTCTTGCAGGTCGGACACATGAAAAATTTTGAGTTATGGCCTTGAAGACCACTGGTTTTACGGCTGGAGGGAAGATCGGAGACGTTGCAGTATAAGTGCGAATGTGAGACTTCTGGATCCTCGTGGCCATTGACCCTGAATTCTACTCCTGTATGTAGTTAATAACTAGGTCGATGATTAGGGTAAAATTTCACCCTTTTCAAGCCGGAGCATACTCTCGACGAAGGGCTCGATCAGGTAGTTCATCTGTTCTAGGGAAGGCTCGTCAGGTCCAGGAATGACCATGAGAAGAATGGTCTCTTCGGCAAGGTATCGAATCTCGCGTGGGTTGTTGCAAATGACAGCATAGAAAGCCCCAGTCGAGTGATAACCGGATTTGCCTTTGACAGTTTGAAACCTGATGAGATAGGAAGTGACGGAATGATGAAAGTCTTCTAGAAATATACGTACCAGTCTATGTTGATTTGCCAGACTAAGCCACAGGGCAGAGACACGAAGCGTTGATGTAGCTCGTGGACATCAGCATCTTCTATCTCCCAGGGTCCACCTCGTCGGCGTTCTAACCCTGCTTGAATCATGCGCCAACCGTATCCATCGTAAATATCTCGCATTGGCTTCGAGGGGTCTGGAAACGAGTCATAGCCTCGACCAGGAATGGGAGGTACAAGACCCGGTTGGTCCTCCGGACCACGCCAATGCTGAAATTGCTCCCACTTGCCGGGCCGTAAGAAAAGGCGCTGTAGTGCACGTTCTGGGGGGACATATGGTACAAGCTTCGTTGGTGTTCGTTTTAGCGTGCCGTCAGAGAGGCGTTTCTGCGTATACAATGTGCCATCACAGTCATCGATAGTGCACTCAGGAGACTCGAGTTCAGAAAGTACGGAGGGATGATGAAGCTTCCAGCAAACGTCGCAGACAAAGAAATAGATGATAAACTGGTCCATTGACAGACCAAGGCGCTTGAGGAGGGTAGGCAGTGTGCGAGCAAAATTATCTAGGCCCGGATATTCGATATCCGGGTTTGCTTGTTGAGCTGTGCGGAGGAGGCGTTCCTTGCCTTCGAGGTCATGGTACACAGCTGCGTGGGTAGCATTATAGAATGCTGCTGAAATAAAGGCCCGAATGTAAGCATTACGGACCGCCGGGTGATCGTTCATACAGGGAGGGGGTGAGGCGTGAATGTCAGCATCTTCATAGACGTCTGAGAAATCAAAATTAGCGCCCTGTGAAACGAAAAGGGCCGCGTCGATGTCATTCAGTTGCTCATCATTGTCGGGGTGGAATTCATCATTGTGGTTGCCCTCAGCTGGCATTCCAAGTTCTTCATCAGAGTTCACCGGATCTTCAAGGTTCAGTCGTCCAAGGCGTTCGAAGATTTCGGCATCAGGGTCAGAGCTGAATGCACCTGGGTCATCGTTGGCAGGATAGGGCTCGTCCCATCTTTCAAAAAGATCATCGAGCTCAGGAAAATGAGGCTGTGCTCCGAGTCCGAGGTTATCGTTAGCGTCCCCCGCATCATTGTTGCCATGGTCTGAATTGTTGTCGAAATCAGCCCCTGGATCATCTGGGGGCTGGTGTGCATTTCCTGCATGCTCCAGACTATCAGTAATGGTAAGGTCCTCTGATAACCCATATGCCTGACCCAAAGCATCTGCTTGAGGCACGAGAAGCTCATCTGCACGCTGATGCCTGGTAGCCGTTTGAGCGGTTTGAAGCTTTTGTCCGCTACCATCTGGGTTGTACTTGCAGTTGAAGCTCTCGCAGGTGCACGAGACATAGGATTGCAAAGGCATCGGAGGCCTAGGAGGGACTCAGAGTACTAGTTAGCGGAGGTTAAAGACGATGACAACGACGACGACGACGACGACGCGCGTGCACGTGAATGACAATTGCTAACAAATTCTAGATCTCTAAGTCTCGCGCTGATATCCGACGGCGAATGAATGGTGGATATAAGTCCCGAGATTCTCGCCTCAGATTATCGTCAAATTCTCTTATAATCCCACATTCTCGCCGGTAACTATTTTGCGTCAAAGTCTGGTGATATGTTCCTATCATTAATCTAAGCATTTTTACAAGACAGAAAGTTCCTGGGACTTGTTTTCGCAACGGCAGAAAAATTGCACAAACGTAGCGGCCCATAAGTGAACTGCACCATAGAACTGTCAAGACGTCGATTGCTTGTTCAAGGCAAAGTAAAAGCTCAAGCAAACACAAAAGTAAACAAGTATCAATAGGGCTGCTCAATTCTTGGGCTCAGCCCAGCGGAGTTCGCCTGTCACTAAATGACATCGCTTAACGTTCGGCAGGCGCCCGGCATCCATCAACACCCAAAAATAACGCACACTCCGTTCCGTTGATCATCGAAAGTCATTCAGTGCAGGGGAAACCATCACTAGCGGCCTGGGTAACTTCTGTTTGAATAGCAGAAACGTCGTCAAACTCCAATGGCTTCTCAGAAAACCGAATCAAAGAACCATCAGCATTTCTAATACAGGCGGGAAAGCCTGAGGTCTCCTCGATGTAGTCTGAAATGATCTCTTTCCGTGGGGCATTTGGAAACACCAAGAAGTCGACCTTTAGTTCCCGGAATGCTCTGCTAACTCGACGACAATACTTGAAAACAGAACCATGTCCAATTGCCAACTCTTTTGCCACTCGGAGGGTGTCAGATCCACGCATCCCATAATGAAAAAGAAAAGATCCAAGCTGATACTTCCCGTGTCGCTGTGGTTTGGTTCCGGTTGAAGTAAAATTATCTGCTAGTTTTGCAACCAGCCTGTCAAAGAGTTCACAAAAAATCATCAAACTACACTACACACCGAAAATAGTGTCGAAATTCACGATCGGGACTTTGCAAGCAGCATGAAAAGATGTTTTTGCACCGAGGGATCTGATTGTATGGCCCTCGTGAACCATCACCAGTGACTCGGATAGATGCTGCGAGGGATCGATATTCGAGAGCTGCCATGAGCAATGCATTAGAATCCGACAGATAATCATCATCAAGGTCATCTTCATTGTCGTCCAGCGCAGCCGCGAGCCCCATGAGGAGTTGGGCTTGCCCTGCGAGATGTGCTTGGAGTTCAGCCTGTGTTGGTTGCACCATGGTTGAATTCACGCATCGTCGTGGCTGCATCGGCACACTCTCGGCAGCATCGCGGACCCTTTAAAAATGTCGATATTTGACAAGTGAACTCCGCTGGGCTGAGCCCGCGAACTGAGCCCAAGAATTGAGCAGCCCTAATAACGCGGTCGACGGTTACACTTGTCCCTACGGTGCTCCGGTCTCCCAGAAAATCGCATAAAATCATAGAAAAATTAACGAGCACGAAGCTAGCAAGTACTAGTAGAATAATGAGCGGGATTCTACCCACTCTGCGGCGACCTTATTTGTGTCGACCTAATTTTAGCGGAGTCTGAACACCGCCACACTGCTCTTGTACTTCAACTCGACTTTTGACACATATATATACTCCCTGATATGCGTTCACTTCATGTCTTCAGGAACAATGATGTGTCATGACATATTGTCCCTACATCGCTTCTTCCTATGAATATGTCTCCCTTTTTTGATGCGCGAACCTCAGGCCTCGAGAGGACTCCTCGACAATACGTACGCGTGCCAAGCTTCACTTGAGGTGGTGTATGCATATGGCACATGGACAACACTGGCGGAATTGAGGAGGTCCTAGTCTTTACCATCACTCGCAGTGAGCAAAATCAATGCTACTGGCATTCGCTAACAATGTGCTTATTCCAGCGATTGATTTATGGACATGTCAGATACAACGTGATTTTGAGCATACATATGTATCGATAAACTTGCCTGTCAGAGTCGTGGTTCCGCGCTGGTCGAGGACTAAGGTTTGAGTCTCAGTAGTAATATCATATAGTTGTTTTTGAACCGTTATGTCCTTCATAACCACCTGGCGCTGGTTCTCAAAAGTGTCGGCCCTTTAGCTTGATCCCTAGTATGCGTTAACTTCTCTCTCAGAGTGGGTCAGAGGGCTGCTAACAACGCTTTAGTTCACGCTTGGAACGTTCTCGAGTCTCGTGTATGCTTCCCGTCGGCGATGTGACATGACTTCTGCTAGTGAACGTGGCAGTTCCTGCCATCTACGTCTCACCTTGCACTTGAGCTACTTACATTCATCATGTTACCCTAGAATATTGTTTGTAAGACGATGTATGCAGATATAGCGCTCGGGGACGTGAATGTGAGTTCCCAGCGACAAAGTCCAGTTCTCAATGAGCGCAACATAGAAAATGTTCAGGCTCCTCACTCAAAAACAGCGTGCCAACAGTCGAAGAAACCAAGAAAATTTCCTATGATTCGACTCTAGGAGGCTCGTTCACAGCTGTGCACAAAATGACCCCTCAGCCGCAGCCGCAAGCCAATCCAGCCAACCCGTAAGCAATGGTATGGTATTGTATCTCGGTAGTCTTTCCACAGCACATTATGCTACCAAGAACGAACAATAACTCTGCTGTGTGCTAACATAATTTGTAGTGTCCGCTGTGGCCCACGCTGCAGCAACGTATACTGTCTGGCCCAAGAATCCAGTGAGTGAGCAGGCTCGGAGGACTACACGCTTGAAAGGTGAGAAGTGGATCGTGATGTGATGACAGCTATACAGGGTGTAATGTTAATAACTTAGTCGTAACATGCAGACCTAATCATACAGGCAGCTATATGCTATAGGCTACGCTATTCAGCGTAGTACAGACTCTGAAATGAAAACATGATTGATCGCGAAGTTGCGAAGCGCTTAGACTCCATAAACCATATGCAGATAAATCATGATTTGCCTTCTCGAACATCAAGAAACTTGCTTGCGATACCTTCTAGGTGCATCGTTCCGCCTTCCCACTTGGTGCAAGTGTGGGCGGGCAGCTAGTGCCAGTAGTGATGCAGCACGGTAATTTGTCCAGACCTGTAATACATATTTCTCTTCGGAACACCACATAACTTAAATAAGTACTACGACGAAACTTGGAACATGAAACAGATTCTCTCGCTCCCTGCAGCGTACCCGACGCGTGTCAATCATATCCAGCACCTCCCTCCCTACACACTGCTGCTAGTCGATACATGCACGCGCTCCTCGAAAGCAATCGAAGTCATGGCGGTTGCTGTATCCGAGTCGGCCACGAGCTTGGCGTGATATTCTCGAACTCCAAGGATCAGGCGTGGTCCCAGCACAAACATCTGTACGAGTGTGAAAATTTGAATAAACCCAAAAGAAATTTGATCTTCCAGGGAAAATGAGTTCTGGAAAATGATGAACGGGGATCGCATGCAGAGGTCAGCGAGAGATCGGCATACCGCAAAGACCGGTGAAACAAAACCACCGAGGTTGAGGCAAGAAACAACAACAAAGCTAGCGGGCACGGAATTTCAGCGGAAAAGGAGAACTGCATTCACATTATGAGCTCACCTCGCAAAGTAAGTCATGTGAGATCTCATTAACACCGTGAAAAAGTCCCCAATAATCCCTCCTGCCGGGTGTCGTCGCAATTCATGGAAGTGTTTTACAGCAATTTTGACTGCGAGACACAGTGCGAGGACCTCCCATATGGTGCCGAGTATCCAAGTGATGGTGCCCATATGTAGACCATCTCCCTCATAGGTGAAATCACACTGATAGGTGCCGGAGAGAATGAGCTCCTCTGGTATTCGTCGATGAGCCTTGTGCCCTAAAGTGGTTCATCCATCATTAAGCTTACCCCCTGAAGTATGCCTCATTGATATACCGGCGAGCACTGCACAGGCGATGTTGACACCAAGGAAAACGACAACGAGAAGTATCAGGACCTTTCTGGATCGCTGATACATGGCATATAACCGAGTGATCATGATGACTTGCATGATGTTGTAGTCAAGTCAATATCACTGAGGTATTGCAGGTGTGTAGCTCACCTCCCAGCATTGCATTTACGACGACACCCACCGAATCTCGTGGAAGAAATATTATCTGGCCTGAGAAATGCAGTGAGTGATCAGACTCGGAGGACCTCACACTCGAAAAAAACTTACACCTGAGGACATTATATTGAACCAACAAGTTAGTCAAGAACCTCACTCACCCCTACATGGGAGTGATGTTAATTGGATGGAAACGGCGGGCATCGGTGCAGAATACTCACTGCATCGGTCAGAGGGATTGTCGGGACATTCACTGCATACCGCTGGTCATAAGAGACAGACACGGTGAATGTCAGGAGACATACACAGAATGTTGAGGCTGATTGTTAGAGATGGCTTATTAGCACAACACCAATTGCTTGGACTTCCAAACATACACGGAAAATATTATTCCAATATAGCGCACCTATGATATTTTCAAGTCAGTACAACTTACTGACCCGCTTATAACACGAGCTACATACACTCAGATAAAGAACGGTCATCAGGGACCAGTGTTGCCTCTGCCGCGAATTAACTATTTTTCACGTTGTTCTTGTGACGTGGGACTCTGCTCACCCAGATCAGTTCCACCTATAAAGCCATTCTTAGCAAGATGACGATGCGGTGATGGTATCAACCTACCTCTTGTCCGAATGATAGAACTGGAAATATCATAAGGAAATCAGCGACTCATTGATACTGTCTTGCTCACCCCAATCGTAGATCAACCCAGCAGAGGAGACAACTGTGACACCGCAGCCAGGATTAGATAGACACATCCCAGTCATTATCCGACAGGTTCCACGAACCTACAAAATAGCTGGCAACACGAGCCGCGTTGATCAATGGCCACCAAGTGGGATCATTTGAGACCACGGTCATACTACTGGAGGATGGATATGAGCGAGCGAGCGGTGAACTTGGTGGACGTATGACGAGGGAATTCGTTGTAGATATACCATAATGTGGCGTCTTTGTGGCCGAAATGAGCATCATCGGGATGATAACTATTTCTGCCTTGATTGGCTGAAGTAAGTAATTTCGCATGAAGTGAAAGGGGAAGTCAATCCAGTGTCATCAATTGAATCAAAGTAGATGTTGGTCGTGAAGCTGCACAGCAGTCAAACGCGTGAAATGTTTGAACACCGCGAAAGATTGAAGAACCGTGTGCGATATCTGCAATTTGTGTTCGATGCCGTTCTCCAGATTTTTTGCTATACCTGCATAAACCAAGAAGTTCATCCGAGTCAGCGAACTCTGATCAAGTAGTTCATCCAGCCAACACAGGCCGAGGATGATGTGATCGTCAAAAAAGATTGCAGTATCCATGATTCTCGTCTCTATGAGCAACAACACTCTCCGCCTCGCTGACTCGGGCCCAGGGCGCATAAAAGGTCATTCGACACAGGGTCTCATTCTGTCCCCATGGCGCCGGAAAATTCGGACAATTGTTTAGCATCCTGAGGATATGATGGCCTGATCAGTCTGCGATGAACGAGATAGAGAGCGAGAAGGTGCGCATGAGGCGACGATGAGGATGAGGACAGAGATTAGGCATTGAGAGGTGTTCTTGGTGGGGGTTGCCAGTCCGAGCGGGACAGGTGAGTAATCTTTTTGCTTCGTCTGCGCCTCCCATATTTCATAATGCAAAACGTACTACAGTCAATTTGTATGTGATGCATCGATGTATCAACGTTGCAACGTTGAGGCTTCACAGCCTCTAGTGAGATGCATCACAATCCATTATTTATATCCGGTGAATATACGACGCCCGTGCTCAACATACATGACGTAAAAGTTATTAACCAAATTCATTCTCTGAGCTGTGAGAGCTTGATCATCAGCAACGCCAGCGAATGTTTCAAACATGCCTTTCGCAGTCGCCACCGCTTTTACGGTATCACTCAGACCACCTTGCCTCTCTGCGCACACCCCTACATCATGTCCGACTCACCATTCCCGCTATTGTGTCACTCGCAAAAGTCTCAATAGCAAGTTAGGATAAATCGTCGATTGTTTCTTCTGCTTCTCAACTCCTGAAACAACAGCACTCGGATCGTGAGTGGAGGCAAGGTGAGAAGTGGATCGTAATGTGATGGCAGCTATACAGCGTGTAATTATAATAACTTAGTCGTAGCCTGCAGACCTAATCAAACGAACAGCTATACACTACGCTATTCCGCGTACGGACTCTGCAATGAAAAAATGATTGATCGCGAAGTTGCAAAGCACTTGGACTCCATAAACCATAAGCAAACGAATCGTGATTTTCCTTCCGGTGCAGGAAGTTCGAGCACGAAGAAACGTGCTTGCGATACTTTCTAGGTGCATCGGTCCGGCTTCCCACTTGGTGCAAGTGTGGGCGGGCAGCTAGTGCTAGTAGAGATGCAGCACGGTAATTTGTCCAGACCTGTAATACATATTTCTCTTTGGAACACCACATAACTTAAATAAGTACCACGACGAAACTTGGAACATGAAACAGATTCTCTCGCTCCCTGCAGCATACTCGACGTGTGTCAATCATATTGAGCACCTCCCTCCCTACACAGTGCTGCTAGTCGACACATGCACGCGCTCCTCGAAAGCGATTGAAGTCATGGCGGTTGCTGTATCCGAGTCGGCCACGAGCTTAGCGTGATATTCTCGAACGGCAAGGATTAGGCGTGGTCCTAGCACAAACATCTGCACAACCAGGAAAATTTGCAAGAAACCCAATCATAAATCTGAGCCTTCCAGGGAAATGGGTTCTAGGAAAATGATTGATGAACTGGGATCACATGGAGAGGTCAGCTGAGAGATCTGCATACCGCTATAGACCGGTGACAAGATAATCGCGAGCCTGGAAGCAAGAAACAAAAACAAAGCTAGCAGGCGCGGAACTTCAGTGGAAAAGGAGAACCTGCATTCACATTATGAGCTCACCTCGCAAAGTAAGTCATGTGAGATTCTCATTAACACCGTGAAACATGTCCTCAATAATCCCTCCTGCCGAGTGTCGTCGCAATTCACGGAAGTGTTTTACAGCAATCCAGCCTGCAAGACACAGTGCGAGGACCTCCCATATGAGTGCCGAGTATCCAAGTGATGGTGACCATACGTAGGCTATCTCCCTCATAGATGAATCACACTGATAGGTGCCAGAGAGAATGAGCTCCTCTGGTATTTGTCAATGAGCCTCATGCCCTGAAGTATTTTTCATCATAATTAAGATTAAGCTTACCTCCTGAAAATCCCTCGGTGATATAACGGCGAGCACTAACAGGTATGTTGACAGCCAGGAAAATAACAATGAGCAGGATCAGGACCTTTCTGGATCGCTGATACATGGCATGTAACCGAGTGATTCATGATAACTTGCATGATGTTTTAGTCAAGTCAGTATCACTCAGGTATTGCAGCTGTGTAGCTCACCACCCAGCATTGCATTTACGATGACACCCACCCAATCTTGTGCACAAAACATCATCTGGCCTGAGAAATCCAGTGAGTGACCAGGGCTCGGAGAACCTGAGACTTGAAACAAACTTACACCTGTAGGACATTATATTGAACCAGCAAGCTAGTCAAGAATCTCACTCACCCCCTACATGGGAGTGAAGTCAATTGGATGGAAATGGCGGGCATCGGTGCAGAATACTCACTGCATCAGTCACCGGGATTGTCGGGACATACACTGCATACCGCTGGTCAGAAGAAACAGACACGGTGAATGTCAGGAGACATACACAGAATGTTGAGGCTGATTGTTAGAGATGGCTGATTAGCACAACACCAATTGCTTGGACTTCCAAACATACACGCCATATATTATTCCGAGATAGTGCACCTATGATATTTTCAAGTCAGTACAACTTACCGACCCGCTCATAACACAAGCTACGTACACTCAGATAAAGAACGGTCATCAGGGACCAGCGTTGCCTCTGCCGCGAATTAACTATTTTTCACGTTGTTCTTATGACGTGGGATTCTGCTCACCCAGATCAGTTCCACCTATAAACCATTCTTAGCAAGATGACGACACAGTGATGGCATCAACCTACCTCTTGTCCAAATGTCAAAACTGGAAATATCATAAGGAAATCAGCCACTCATTGATACTGTCTTGCTCACCCCAATCATAGATCAACCCAGCAGAGGAGACAACTGTGACACCACAGCCAGGGTTAGATCGACACATGCCGGTCATCATCCCACAGGCTCCACGAACCTATAAAATAGCTGAAAACACGAGCTGCATTGACAAACGGCCACAAACTGGGATCATTCGAGACTAGGGTCATACTGTTAAAGGATGGATGTGAGCGAGCGGTGAACTTGGTGGACATATTATGAGGGCATTCATGGTAGATATACCACCATGCGGCGTCTTTGTGGCCCAAATGAGCATCATAGGAATGATACTTGTTCCTGCCTGATTGACCGAAGTAAGTAATTTCACATGAAGAACGGGGAATTCAATCTAAGGGGTTTCAGTCAAAGCAGTTGTTGATCGTCAAGCTGCAACGCAGTGACACGTGTGGAATGTTTGAACACCGCGAAAGATCGAAGAACCGTGTGCGATGTCTGCAATTTTTGTTCGATGCCGTTCTCCAGATATTTTTGCTACACTTGCATCAATTAAGTAGTTCATCCAGCCAACACAGGCTTAGGTTGATGTGATCTTCGAAAAAGA
>JABCPV010000355.1:0-33372 GCA_016584345.1 Suillus ampliporus | reverse complement strand
TCACCAACGAGAAACTCAGGAAATCTGTGAAGAACTCACTCACCATATGAACAAATGGGCTGCAGAAGCGGGCGGGTCTACTAGTATTTCTTCACCACAATTGGCCAAGCGGAAGAAGCATGAGGCAGGTGACTCAGATACCTCGGTCGCTCATGCGATGGTGGAGTCAGAAGACTCGGATTCGATCTATGACTTTTGACCTTAATTGTGTCATTGAATACTAGTTTAGCTGTAGCCGAAGCGATCACATTTTCCTTTCCAATGTTTCCTTAGCAGTTTTGTCTCACAATACCTATGTTTTTGTATGCGCACCATTACACGTGTTCCTTACTAATTTTTTCATCCTTGCATTACTCTTCAATTCGCCTCATTGATCCGAGAATTAAACACATGCAGCAGGAAGAAGCAATCTCTCTTGGAGTACGATCTTGAGAGACTGAGCGCGATGGTGGTATGAAATACTGGCTCAGAGACTGGCATGCCAGGGGGTGGAAAATACAGTAAGTTTCAGCTGTTGGGAGATGGGTACTAATTGCTCTTTCTTCGGGTTTGATATATACATGTACTGACTCGAATCAATCTCACTGGTGCACTGCAGATTGCTCGCTTAGGAGACATGCGGCAGCTGGAGACGTGGACGTATTTCTCCTTCAAGTTGCTCTTCGTCTTACTCGCATCATTTTTCAGGACAAATCATATCACATCATGCCATGTCATTTGCTTAGGGAGAACCTGCGATTCCTTCCAACCTCAAGGCACCGTCATATAAAATATCTGGTGAGTCTGGATTTCTCGCCAGTTATTCCTCTTTCTGCTCAAGTTTGCTGTAGCTACATCATGCCTCCTCGCACAAAGAAACAGGTCAAGCACAAAGGTTCAAAGGTGTCTAAGCCTCAGCCTAAGAAGCCCGAGCAGCAGCAGAACCTGTTGAGGCATCCAGCACACCACTTGTATCGCTTCATCTAGATGGAACAAGCACTGATGAACCTGGCAGATGTTCTGGCCATGCCAATGCAGGAATGGGAGGTAGGAATGCTCAATTAGAGAAGATTGGTGCATTGTTAGAGGCTCCTTCTTGGGTACACTGACCTAAGGGCTCTACGTCCCTTGATTCTACTGTTCCTGTCAACCCTCAGGCTCCAGAACTACCTCGCAGCAAGGGCCGAGCCCGTCGTCCAAAGGTGTGATGCATAGTCATGTTCTTTTTCTTTATGTCCATTGTTTGCATCTAGGTTGCGCCCCTGCCATATAGTTCATCGGCTACTACAAATGGTCCCAACACCTCATCCATAGATGGTTGGTACCATGGAACCTTTACAACCTCTCAACCCCTGATCCATCAAGCTGGAGGAAGATTCGGATTTGCTGCATGTGCCTACTGTCCCTCCCGACCCAGATCCAAACAGCCTACCTCCTCGCTGTTATGAAGAAATTCACTCGGATGCCAGCTGCAAAATCGCAACCGGCCCTAGTGTAGCTGATTCAGTTGCACCGCCAGCTGGCTTTATGGACCAGAACATCAACCCAGCCTTGCGTGGCATCCATCTGGTCAAGCTTTGATCATCTGAAGCGAATATCAGCTTTGATGAAACAGTAAAGACGATGACGAGGAGGACAAGGGGGACAAGGAGGAGGACAATGACAATGACAATGATGAGGAGGAGGGCGAGGAGGAGGACAAGGAGGAGGACGAGATAAGTCACCAGCAGATTGGCTTGGGGGGGGGGGTTGGTGGACATTGCACTGAACATCCAGGTAATATATCTGCAACTCTCCTGCAGGATCAGTTGCCTTCTACCCTCATCTTTTAGACAATTTTACTAATACGAATTACAGGATTTCCTGGGCATGATCCCCCTTCACAACCTCGAGTCACTCGTCCACTTACACCAGAATTTGATTTCCAATATTCCCGTGATGAAGATGACGTGGTTGTGCAGACCAGTGTCTCACATACAGCTAATCCTTCCATGCCGTCCAACCAGCGGTCAGCAGTTCACCGGTATGCTGAGTTGGCATGACTTGCCAGTATGGTTCTGACAGTTACGTGCCTTTCAAGGCTCTCCAATGTGCCTCACCATGCAGCTACCAGCGCACCAAAGTTCAGGTGAGGCAATGAACCTCATCCTTGGTGAGGCTCAGTCTTTTTCTTCATAGGTCATGATGTCACAGCCCGACAACGTATTGAGATGCCATCACAAGAAGAATGGCCAGCCACGTCTCCCTGATCCTGAAACCCTGGAGTTGTTGCACCAAGTCAAGTCTGACAAGGACCAACCAACACAGCGGTCTAGGACTAAACGATCAAGGAAACTTGATGGGCCAAAGCCCTACCCAACTAGCATGGTATGGTCTGCGATGGAAATGTTTTCTCAAGGATGCTAAAGGAGAATGTCATGCACAACATGCCCTGGAGAATGCCTTCCCAGCTTTAGTTGCTGATTTACCGTCATCTGTGAGCGAGGTTCTCATTTCAGTCTTGATTGCATGGGACCAGGACGGCAAACAATTTGAAGCTGGTGAGCATTTGTTCCCTCTTAAACCAAACCATTTCACATCGCAATTCAGGGATTTGGCCACAACAAAAATCCAACATGGCTCGGCTGGTAGGCATGATCTCACATTCCCACTGCTCTCGCTAATTCAAATCTATGTATACTGCAGTTATACAACAATCTTGCAACCTGGCAATCTGATTTGAAGAAATCTGCTGTGAGCCTGGTGCCCCAATCATACTCACTCATTCCCCCCGCCTTCGGTCCCCATTCACGAACGCGCACAGTGGATAGAACATGCTGCTGCTGCCTTACTCAAAGGGTCACTCTTCCTGCACCCTGGATTAGACAAATGTGTAAGTGATTTTGCACTGACTGAAGCTATTCTGATGGAATCTTTTTAGGGGAAAACAAGGAATTTTGCACATCCCACACTTCGTGACCTTGTCATCGTCTTCTTTTACACGGGGCCTTACCAAATCGCACGCAGGCAACCAGACATATTCCACAATCAATTGCCTACATCATGTCTAGCTCTGGTTGGCGCAGCAGTAGTATTTTTACCCCTACTCAACATTATAATATTGATTTAAGTTTTCTCTTTATAGTACAACTGCATCCTTGACGGTCTCGCGAAGAACGGTAATGGAAAATACTACCCGATGTTTACTGCGAAGGAATATAGCCCTATCTACTCCAAAATGAACAACATGCTCAAGGATATTCTTTGGGATCCGTACCATGGCCCTAAGTTGTTGGCGCAGCTGCGGGAGTGGGCTGAAGCTGGATGGCAAGAATGCTGCTTTTGTGTGTATTGTTCTATACTAATTTTATTCATACAGGGCCGCAAGTTTGAGGCTTGACGGAGCTGTGGGGGCTCGACACAATCACCTGCAGATCATTCTTGACTGATGCCTTCATTTCCATGTGTCCGAGTATTTCTGTTTCCTGTATTAGATTACCATGTTGTGTTATCTCGCTTATCGTTCTGTTATCGATATGATCTATTATGCTACTGCACATCTGGCTGAGTTTTGTGCACAAGGCAGTCACTGGAGGTCTGTGAGCTTCTGTACAGAGTGACGTGGAATTTTGACTTGTGCACAAGGTGATCACTGGAGCATCTGTGAGCTCTGTACAGAGTGACGTGGAATTTTGACTTGTGCATGAGGTGATCACTGAAGCATCTGTGAGACTCTGTGCAGTGCGCACAGAATAAGTGTGTCTGTGAGTCACTGTCCCAGAGGGACCAAGCTGCCACCCTTGGGCACTGTCCAGTTCTGTACAGTTCTGTACAGTGCATATTAGTTTACTGATGTATGCCAACATTTGGTAGAGGAACCATCAGAAAGTTCAATTCCAATGTGTCAGCAATGAAATGTTTAGCTGTGAGGGATTTCGAGGATCCTCTGTAGGTAAGTGTTGGTTTCAACTTTCTTGATTTGGTTTTTAATGATCAGTATACTATATTTATAGTGCACACTTCCAGTCTTCGAGGGCTTACTGCCAGGTGATGATAATACTATGGTTTTAGACCTTCTGTTCAACCTGGTGACTTGGCATGGCTTTGCAAAGTTGCGAAATGCATACCAAGGACACCCTTAGTTTCTTTGACATGGCCACAGTTATTCTGGGGCAGACAGTGTGCAAATTTTCTCATACTACTTGTAAGGTTTGCCATACAACAGAACTACCCCATGAGTATGCAACATGTGGCTGACAGGAAGCTGCATTAGCTTCCAAGCCTCCAGACTGCCCTGGTAAGGTAGTTTTATCTGGCCAGAAGCAGAAGAAACTCAACTTGATGACCTACAAGTATCATGCTCTGGGAGATTACCCTGATATGATCCGACAGCTCAGTACTACTGATAGCTACAGCATGCAGCCAGTAAGTTTTAATTTGATCGTGTGTGTACATATATACTAATTAGTACTATTTCAATTAGTACTAGGGCGAAATTCAGCATAGGTGTGTAAAATGCTGGTATCCAAAAAACCCCAAAGGCAAGAAGAACATGGTCTCAAGTATGATGTGGATCAAGACCCAGGAACAACTACTAGGCAAGATTGTCAAAGCACGAGCTGTGTTGGCATCAAGAGAAGGTGATGCCAGATCACAGCACTGCCAACGTGATCGGACATCACCAGCTGATCACTACCATATTTCTAAGTATGCTAGGACTTCGCATGATCTCACGGAATGGCTCAGTGAACTACCCAAGGATGATCTAGCAGTGGTGGTGTATCTTTTTTTATAATCATTTAGATTTTTTTCATCTGATGGGAGGAACTTCATAGGACTTTATTCCAAGACTTAAAGATATACCCCATGCATCTTGATCGCAGGCTTAAGTAGGCCATCTCATGGAAAATATCAACAATAATTAGTTGCGTGAAAGCAAAAAGATGAAAGAGGATAGATTATAAATAAAGGAGAGAAAAAAAGAGAGAAGAGAAAAAGGAAAGAAAAAAGAATAGTCTTAGTGAATCATAGTAGTCGTAAAACAGTCATAGAGTCAAACCAAAGCCTCACGTGTTTTGTACTTGTCGCATGTCCTACTTCGTGTATACTATCAATAAGTCTCCCCTTTAAGTTCTCCGTTTGAACACCAGGGGAAGGCGAGTTGGCCTAAACAGCCATCAGCATGACACCTTTCAGGAGCAGAAGTTCAACGTACGCGAGGGTGAGGCGACTGTGTGCGTTAAGTATTCTCGCCTTACGCTGCTCATATGTTTCGCCAGCAAACTGCGGTTCATCCTTGATGGAAATGGTATATCGCGAAAGTAAAATGGTCAGAACAGCCGTTGCCTCCGTTTCCGCGAACCTGAACAAATTCGAATGGATGACTAGGAATAATGTCAATACACTCACTTTCTTCCCGTACATGCTCTGTAACCTTCATTGGTCTGGGTGTCTTCAACTTGTTTCTGAGAAAAATGTCAAATACTTACCACCACTGAAGGGGAGGAATGCATCTCGATTCCAGTCACCCAAGAATCGCTCAGGTTTAAACGTGTATGGATCTTCCCAGTACTTAGCTGTAATCATGAGTTAGATTGTTATTGCACCTCTTTTGCATGTGGCAAGTATCTTACGGTTGTAGTGAAGCCCAGGTATGTCCAATGTTAGAGTCACTCCTTCAGGCACACTGACCGTTTGCGGCGCCCCGTTCACATCTGTGAGGGTGAAGGTCGTGTCTTCGGCATTTAGCTTTGGAACAGCGCTGATCTGCACTGAAGTGAGTAAATCGCTCAGGGATATCTGCTCGACCAACATACAACGGGGAAACATCCGTAGTGCCTCGTTGAACACGCTGCCATAATGTCAGCCCATACCGAAGTCAATTCAGAAGAAAACTAACGCAGACGAGTAGGACAGTGACGGCATATCATCATAAGTCTGTTGAAAACATTGTCAGCCTGGCTGCGTAGTTGTCTGTAACCCAGGGGTCCATACAGGAATTCTTCCATCAGGTAATACACGGTTGATGTGCTGGTACAATTCTTCTTGCTTATCGGGATGTAAAGCCAACAGTGCGAGCGCAAAAGTCAATGCATGCGCTGTGGTCTGTGAGGCGTCATTGTGAGGCAAAAGAGTTGAGGGAATGGATTACCTCGTGTCCCCCAACAAAAAATATGAAGATATTGCCTGTCGAACAATGTCACCATGTCCTGCTGCAGTGTTTGAAATCGTGGCTTACCGATTAATTCGCTGTCGCTTAGCTTTACTTCGCCCTTTGACAATTTCTCATTCGCTCTCAACAAATTAGACAATAGATCGTCATTATCTTCTTTGTGCTGGAATTTTTGGCGTTCTTGAATCGTCTCTGTAAGGTATAGCTACAAAAGAGGGTCATTAAAATGTGAAGTGTTCAGCAGCGATATTAGCACGGACATGCAGTTCATCGAATGCAAGTCTTATATGCCTGAAACGTTTAGTGAGTCCCATGGCCCATCTGGGTATTAATGTTTTGATGATAAGGTTCTGTGCCACTGTGTGAAGAGCATCTTTGAAAGTCAGCTTATGTCCGAGTGGGACCATAGCGTCCTCTTTCCAGGATATAGTGCGACCAAAGCCTATAATGAGTTCAATATCGACAGCCACTTATTGATAATGCTGATAATGCTCACCTGCAGCGCTGATCACGAACAAGGCGATCTAGTGGTCCGGATGAAATTAAAGAAGCGCGCAGGTGAAGTCAGGAGCTCTTACTGGCATAGTCAAATCTACGGCGTGATTTACAACCACTTCATCTTGTCCGGCCCATACTGTATCAAAAAGTTCGAGCATGATCTGTGTCGTTACCTCTAAGACCAATCTGTTGTTCGCCTTCAAAGTTGTGAGTTAGGATAGCTCCGTTTGACACATGGACATCAGCCACGAACTTCTGAAAACGCAGGTGCGACAACCTTGTGGTGGCGCTTCCATTCGTCGCCTTCGGAAGCAACAATATTCCCTCCAAAGACTGTTATGAGGGCATATTGGTGTAGAGGTTTCGGGAAGCGCCCTCCACGAGACCAAACAATTTCCTTTGGTACGATCAATCAATCATCACTTTCAAGGCCGGCATAGACAGCACCACATACCTTGATTGTATTGACATCTGCTATCAACAGAGATACTCTTGCTTTCGGCCACCATGACAACTACAACTATGAGCCTCTGGACGCAATCATGGTGTCGCGCACAACGTACACAGGAAATTAAATCGAGGCCCCTCTTCGCGAAGGCTTCCAAAATTTACGTTAATCAGGGAAAGTATACCAACAGCGAAGCATTTTCAACATACGGGTATGCTTCAGCAGCCAAGTATGATCACGACCTAAGTTCAACCATGGCGTCGGGGGAAGCACGTTTGCGATCACAGCTTTTGGATCAAGAATTGTTCGATATCCTGGAAGATAACTCCGCGGGAAAAGTAATTAGTATATGTAGTTCGATGAAGCTGGCCAACTCACTGAATCCTTCCCAGTAGCCGCCAGTAGTCCAAGAAGACCTGAAAGGCGCGAAGTGCAGCCACAGAACCCACTAATATTGCAAGGGTCTCCAACGACAAGCCAGACACAATCATGCTTGCAGAGGCACTGAAAATGAACGTGAGCGAGAAAGCGCAATGCACGCCTCTAATATACGCGGGCGCTCCTACCTGCCGACGGATGGCAACTGGGATCACATGCCGCAGTCCATCTAACACAGGTGTTGATGGAAGCTGCCGCCCCTGGTGCGGTCGTGACGTGTCCGCAAGGAGCTACACAACTCTATGTAGCACGTAGGATTTGCGCTACTTGCGCTCCCCTCTGCTCCGCACCCCGGGATATAGCGCATGTCTCCAATCTTAGGTATCGTCCGAGTCTCTTTTCATTCTGGATGATGATCTATCCTGGGCGACTCGCAATGTGCGGTTATATATTACAGCGTGACGACTTCAGGAGGACGATGAGACGCATCAATCCCAAGAGGTTTGTATCGTGCATCGACGGAAAAATCCCTCGCGGAGGTGGCACACTTCCATGAAGCATTTTTCAGTTAATGGATGAAGGGAAGGCGGTGTAATATTGCGAACCGGATGGTCATCAGCGAAATGCATTCCAGCCTTGATGGGAGTATCCGAGGGCATTTCCACAAGTACTTCATTTCCTTCTGTGACATCTGATTCTGATTCTGAGGACGGACCAGCTTACAACGAGCAATGCTGTGATCAAGGCCTTCATACCCCAGTTCCTCGCCATCTTCGCGTACAGCCGCGGGCATATATCCATCATGGTCAGATTGTTCGCCGTGCCGAGGGGAGTGACAGAAGGTTGTATCTCGGGTGCAACATTTTCTGATTAACATCTTATTGATTGCTGCGTTCACCTGAACACTGGTTAGTTGTCAACTCGATCATCCCGACTGACATCCCTACTAGTAGTAGTAATGAGAGGTTGAAACGGTCCTGACGCCTCCATTCTCAAACTTTCGCGCGTATTTTTGGCGTATGTCAACTTTCAAAGCATATTTGTCGCATTTGAGTGGGATGGTGTTGATCAACCAAGGAGCATCAGCAGAGAACTGCTGATCTGTGGAAACCTGTCGTGGAAAATGACGACATATACTAAGATGACAAGCGAATAGAAACAAACCAGGACCAGAGGTTGTCTGATGCGATGTGGGACGGTGCGAGACAGCGTGGTTGAAGTCGGAAGAAGGGGAGGATGATGGAGATGATGATACACCGGTCGATATTATGGCCATTGAAGATGAGGAGAGAAGAAGAGAAGAGAAGTTGCAGGGTTGGAAGAGCCTGGGGGTCTGCAAGCGGAGGACTGATTTTCATGTGAGTCCTGTAATGAAAATCGATCATCTCTACTACAGGATGACATTAGGACCGAGTTGTCCGGGAGTGCGATATAGAAGTACACAATCAGGTGTCCCGCCTTCGGGTAACTGCGGCGCTGTAATATAATTGAGGCGTTCCGAGAACTTGTGACAGAGAATAACGCCGTTGGTGGGATAGAAAGACATTCTCTAGAATACGGCGTCTTGGACTCGACTGGGCTTCTTCTTAGACGACACGTGTAGGAAGTAGAAACTAAGTCGAGTCTCAACGCCGTGAACAAGCGCTGAACATTGCAACGTTGAACGTTGAACATCCAACAACTCGGCGGTAAGACATGGCAGTAGCGACGACGCGACAACGGCGACGAATGCTGCAGGGCTTATGTAATTACTAAATTGGTTCTGTGATTGGACTCAGCTATACCTAGTACTAGCATGGTCCATGACTACTAGTCTAATACTCACCTGTGTTGGACTAGTCGGGGTGAGGCGTAATGTTGCTGAGGACCTACTTGTTGCACCAGCTCGAGCCTCGAGAAGTCACCGACCTACATGAAAACAATATTCTGCTCTCACGAGCCCAGATGACACAAAGCCTGGATCTGTCTGGATTCAGCTGTTCCAAGTCCTGCATCAAGTCCAGAAGGGGCGGCAGGACTCTGCTCTGGTATGTGCGCACAGTGGGAAATCAAATCTCAAATACGATAACAAAAGTAGACGTTCCGATTACAACTGATTTCTAAGTTGAAGTACTCACGCGTCTGCGACTCGGCGTCCGTGCCAACTCCATCATGATGCGTGTTTTATGCCGTGATTTATCAACTTAGTACAAGCTGGTCAAAGGCCTCCTTCGACGAGTCATTCTCACTTTCCTCTGAGAAGCCGAGACGAGCTTCACGAAGTGCACAGCTCGTAACTCGGCGGAGATGGAGGTGTCATTAATAAAGAAGGAACGACCATCTTCTTTCTATTTGGTCTGCGAAGGGGAGACTAGGTCGGTGTATATATACGGTCGCTACTGACAACTGCCATTTGTCTCAGCCTTGGATGGGGTCTGGATCCAACCCTCAAACGCTGTATACGGAATCCCCTTGTCAAGAGGGAAAAGAGCGCTCAGTGGAAGGGTACCCGGTTGCCAAGGACCCCAACCCTCCATCACCCTCGCATGGGTTTCCCGATGGTGGTCTAGTAGCTTGGGCAACTTCTTTTGGATCATAAGAAGGATTGAATTTGGGTTGGTAAAAAAAACGTTTGCCTGAAATGTCAAAGCTACGCCACTCCATTTGGCGTCTACCGAGGTACTGCTTCGCATGACAGCGAAGATGTGTCGTTAATAACCTTCTCCAGATTTCTATACCTCACAAAGGAAACAACGCCTGCTATATCGTGAGTTCATGCTTGCGTCTCTGTGGCGGGTATCCTCAAGGTATCTTGTACATGGATGTGGAGTGTGACCGTGTTTTAGTCGCCGCCGTGGGCCCTCAAGTAGGTTCACTATACGACTGAGGTTAGTTGCGAGTGTGGCTTCTCTACAGCATTCAGCAGGGCTTAAATTATGGCTCTTTCGCAGGGTTGTGCAAGTAGTTTTCCTTCCCACTAACATGGAAAGTTATAAGTGGATTGATCTATCATGCAATCGTCTGGATATGGACTCCACATATGGCTAGATTGACGCCCGACCTCTCTGAGCTTGGGTGAGTCGTAGTTTCACTTTTGGTGCGAACAATCTTATCTAGGTTATAGCGGGCCGATAGTGTCGCCTTCTTCATTACTTGTGAGTATTACCAGATTACAATTTCTATTATTGTTTCAAATTCACACCCGCCTCACCGTGCAGGATTTGGAATTGTGATTGGTAAAAATAATGACGATTCTTGCTTCACATTCTTAGTCTTTACCTAGGGCCCCCCATATCCGGCGCTCTACTGACATCGCATTATATCTGGTGGACACTCACTCTATTCCTCTGGGGTGAGTAATCCATGGCCGCCGTTTTCTCCAGTCAAGTTTAACTGGATCACAAATCGTTACATTGGCTTGTAGCATGATATATCGGTTAATGTTGCCAAAAGGCAAATCGAGGCAAGATAATACCACTCGACTTGGAAGTATAGCTAGGCTTGTAGGCTAACTCCTAGGGGAAGCTGTTATACATGTGCTCTTGGGTCGACGCCAAGAAACGACGAGCGCTATTTGGGTTCAGTCTGGCGTAGCCCCTATCTGGTTCCGAAGCCTCTCCCCAACTTGATTTTCCCTCTTTGCGACACTGTCAGTCACAATACCAAGTAACATGTTCGGTTTACACCTTTCAACGCAAAGCCATCGACTGTTTATTTTTGTGCCACTGTTCATCGCCTTCTTTTGGTTTGCAACCCTGCTTGCCATGCTTCTTACTTGGCTTATATCTGGACGTCCTAAATACGTCTCTCAAGAGGGAAAAGTCGCATACATCTCAGACGTTGGCGCCTCATTCCTCAAACCACTATTCGTGGTTAGCTGCTGCATCACTGGTGTAGGCTTTGTGCTCTCTCTCGTACTCGAGCGACTTTTGCGGCACAGAGGCAGGCTTGCTCCCTCCATGCGTAAAAGAGAGCGCGTGCTTGAGATTCTTGCCATCCTAGGATCAGTCATCGGCATGTGGGGCCTCATTCTCCTATCTGGCTTTGATACCGCACGCTACCCAACCGCCCACCGCTTATTCCTACTCATCTTCGCGCTCGGTGTCGTCCTCTCCGTGATCTTCACCGTGCTCGAATATCGCTGGTTAGCTCAGGATCATCCAGACATCCACAAGCTTCGTCGTGCATACTTGGCGAAGGCCGTCATTGGAAGCATCCTAATTGTGTTAGCCATCGCCTTTGGCATCACGCTGTATTACGCTCCGGATGTTGGAGGAGTTATCGAGTGGATCATTGGGTTCGGATTCACCTTCTACCTGCTCACCTTTGCATATGACCTGAGGATGGCAAAAATCATGCGACAAAAAGAGGCATTGGACATGGCGGAGAGGAATCAAGCCTTGTAGGCACAAATGGGGAATCCCAGGGAATCTCGTTCGCGAGGTGGCGTCCCGTCGGATAGGGCACATATGGGCCATACTCAGGTTTAGTCTGACAGCGTGTCATTGCTCTTTGCTTCCACATGTTCACAACCTTCATCCTTTAGTTTCTTCGAGGAAAATCACTAGAGATACCAGTTGGCTTGGTTTTTCTTGACACCTTTACTACACATGTCATAACCCTACTGATAACGCTTCTAGAATGAATGCGGAGAAAATTTGAACAGGGACATCTATTTGAAGCTCCAGGATGCCAGGGGATTATCGCTGAACAGAGGCCTTCTTGCTCTTTACTCCGCGTCCATGTCTCCTGGAAGAGCACTGAATTCTATGCCCACTTCCGTAGACGACATTCTTCATAAGTGAAGCGGGTGAGCCGGAGCCGTTGCTTACCGGATGCGATATGAACATTCACGTGTATGCCGCGGACGAAAAAGACACTTCCTCGAGGGACTACAAAACAAGCATCTGTTCAATCAACGACTCCGCGTCCTTTCACAATTTCTCAGATCCGATCAAACTCAGATGGAAAACGGGAACTCACGTCCTTCGACAACGCCACTTTCCCGTCAGCCACGGAATCGCAGGTAATCTGTGTGTTTTCTTTAGCTTATCGGCGCTTTACGCCGCCATTGGTGGAGAATGAACCGCGCCCAAGACTGTACCCGGGTCACCGAGGCCATCGATGGTCGGCTGCACACCACTGCAGCTTCAAGTATATTTAGAATCTACCACCCACTCCTCGTGCAGTTATCACAATGGCCACGGATCGATAGATTGGTGACCTGCCTGACTCCATCACATTTGATCCGTTCATGATCTATGAAGTCATAGAGATCAGATGATGCCTAGAACTTTGATCATCAAACATACTGTCCCGCGAAGATATAGATGCAAACGCAAAAGAGGTTACCTCGATGCACTTATGATGCAGAGACTCCAGTCGTACTCCAAACTTCCTCGTCAACGTGACAATCGCTACGAGCTAGAGAAGTCAGATGAGCATGGTGATACAAGGTAGGGCGAAGCAGATGACCTGTTTCTGGACATGAATTCTCGGCAGATGACCACTTTAGTCAATCATCATGGGTTCTTGGCTGAAGCGTTTTACCCGGCGGAGTGGCTCATATCAGCGATTACTGTCGATCAAGCACGCCTTGTATGACAACATATGTCAGAGCCTCGTCACCAGATACGTTGAGCAGTAGTCACCGAAGGCTAGAAGCAAACCAGCTGATTTGCCACTTAGTAACAGTCGATGATCAGGTGGTCGAGATAGCGGTCATCGCCTAGTAGATAATCTATAAGTAGTCGACTGAACTGTTGGCAGTATTATCTCTCCTGGAATCCTCGTACTTCCTTCGTCTGAACCTCCACTGCGATTCGACCAGGCTGCCTGTGCTGGTCTGTCTATGATGCAATACTCAGCAGGCCAAAGTCGCAACTTCGTTCAGACGAGCCAGCACCCAAGAACGTCATAGCCAGTGACGAGCAATCCTACCGATCCCGAAAAACTGCTAGATCCACGGAGCCTGAAGTTCACTGGACCAATCCCATTGCGCGATGGTACATTCCACCAGAAATCCAACCTTTACGTCCAGCGGTTGTCGTTAATACTGTGATGAAGGAAGAAAACGTGTCAACCAGGTGAGTAAAGCTGTTGATTTCCAATTCCCCAGAGTCTTCGGGGGTCGTGTTTGATCGCATTTACGACGTCCAAACAAAATTTTGTTGCCAAGTCGCTGGGCTGAACCTGGTTGAACAAAACAAGGCACATCAGAACATGCACGGGCCGAGATCAGAACACACACTCTTTCGATGGACGGTTCTATGGGACCTCTACATTCTCAGCGTCACTCCTGAATTCTAAAGCGATGTCTCCGATTGGCATCTTTGGACCGCTGCTGGCAGTTGTCTCCTGGATCCTGGTGAACAGCCTGCTGCTTTTGCCGTCTCTTGAACGCCAGCGAACGCCCCGATGCCACTCTCCTCAAGCTAGAACACCACGTAAATCGATCCATTTAAAATTTTCAGAGTTTGCACGAACGAAGACATGTCGTAATGTACAATAAGCTCGCGACAACTTCCTGCGTGATTTTGGCTTTATCGCAGTTTATATCACCTCTTTCTGATTTAGTTCACCTGGCCGCCGCCGTTTCCCTATCGATGATAGCCATCAACTTGAAACCTGGGTGGATCATACCAAAGCAGGTTATAATAACCTCGTCAATATGATGAAATACCGGGAGCTAAAGAAAGGAGTATGATTATGAGGAGGGACGATAGCAATTATTCGGGTACGTATGAACCCCCTTTTGCGTGAAGTGCGGCGTTGATGCAGATGCCAGCCTATCCTTTCGTAGTCGACCACGAAGCGAAACGATGTGCTTCGCGCTTTACTTGTCGCCATCACGTTCGGGCCGCCAACATTGGAAAGATACTTTCCAAGTGCTTCAAATTCATATCGCTTTGTGGCCCGCCAGCTGTGACGTCTCAATTGGGCTGCGATACACTTCCGGAAAGCGGAGTACACATCTGCGTCGGACCATACGTTGCTCCGCTTGCTGGATTCGCGTTGAATTCAAACTTCAGGCGAGCTGTTCCCTTTGGTCCACGCTGCTTGCCAAAACAGTACCGTAAGTGTAAAGCAGACTGTGGAAGCCAGTGGGGCACATAACCTTTTGCCTTGGAGTTATCTGTGGCGGATACTCCGCGTCGATCGCGGTCGCGCATCGTCGTCCAAGTTCAAAGGGGTATCCGACACAAGCGATATCAGTGCCTCAAAGGTAATATTTATGCTTTGGGATAACCTGGGGCACACGGTGACAATTTTACAAGCCGGCGCTAATTCCCCTCGGAGAATCCTTGGAGAGTTACGACTGCTTCGATCGCCTAGGACATTCGTCATCCTTGCACAAACGTTTCCAAACTCAACGAACGTTCGGTTCGAACAATCGATGGCTTCGCGTGCC
Organism: Suillus ampliporus; assembly: GCA_016584345.1. Classification (NCBI taxonomy): domain Eukaryota; kingdom Fungi; phylum Basidiomycota; class Agaricomycetes; order Boletales; family Suillaceae; genus Suillus; species Suillus ampliporus. The sequence goes on along the minus strand of JABCPV010000355.1, from coordinate 18,528 downwards.
GTTATATCGGCTTGCGCAGAACTCAAAATCGAAAAGTTGCCTGTCGAGAAGCTAACGAGGCCACTGGCCAGCATGGTCCTCCAGTGGCGTATTGTCCGTGCTACGCAATGCGTTACGCCACGTACTAGCCATCTTCTCTTGCCCTGATCGCCTGGAAAATTACCTTGTTACATTCAATCTGACCAGTGTTAGTTTTGTCCTCTCCTTATCTGGGATCCGTCCTATTCGCAGTCGCGATCAGTGCTCCACATACCCATGGTATTCCCGTCGACCGGTACTGAGGTCCGAATAATCGTCCCTATTCCCGGAACTTCCTCCCTCGGATTGGTTAGTCTTGTCGTTTTCAGATTGGTACATATGTATTGAACCATGGTTTAGTCAGCTTATAGCTTGGTCGTCTCCAAATATGCAGAAGATGGTGCGACATGCGGGCCGAGTACGCTGCTTCGAAGATCGCTCGCTTCTCGTGCGAATCCGTACTGGTCCAACCCCGGATCTTCAGAACAGTGGTGCGGTCGACATCAAGAAGGTGCGATTCCCACAGTGTCGTGCGCCATGCTGTTCTGTCAACTTCGTTACCTTGCCGTTTCCATACCCCTGGACACCAAGTATTGCTGCAATTGCTCCGCCCTTTTTCCGGTGAAAAGCCCCTGTGGTCCGCGGTGGTGTACTGCAGTTGATGGATTCCCTCGCTGTACTTACATAGGTTAACTTGAGTTTACAGTTTCTCCGATTTGTCGCCGTCGCTCTGGAATCTTGTAGAAATCGCCTCTCACTCGCAGGGTTCTTGTTACATGGCTCCGTGGTGCTCTAATCCACGCGCCCCTGAAGAACTATGGTTCAACTTTTTACATTATGTCGTCCGCCAGCTCAAGTCGGCCCCATCCTCCGCTGCCTCCCGTAATCTCAAGGCTCCCGTCGTCGCTGAGACCACTCATTTTTGGCTGTTCCTATAACTTCTTTCATTAAACCAGATACGCCCCTTCAAGGCCCTTGAGCACGTTTTCAGGGTCGTATGCTTTGGCATGTCAGTGTCTTTGTAAGTTTCGCAGGTTATCTGAGTCAGATTTCTTACCCTCCTGTTGGGGCTTCACCTGTAGCCAGCAATGATCATTATCGAGGAAGATTGTGCCTAAGACGACGTCAAGCTTTGATGCTACAAAGTCTTGGCGGTGCGACTATTTCTTAAGCTACGTACTGATCGCCTGAGATACGCAGGGTCTTTTATGGTATGTTTTATTTTCAGTTCTGTGGCGCGGGTGGGAATTAGAGATTTGGACCCCTAGGACCGATGTTTTTTCATCATAGCCTCGTCTTCTTCGTACCTGTTCTTTTCGTTTGATCTTCCATGACATGACATTTGAAGGGTATTCTTAATAGCTGATATACCAAAAAAACGTGCCGACTGGCTGAAAACTAGTCCGCGAGCGTCTACTCGTCATTTCAGCGATGGTGAAATGTCCATGTCAAGGATGAAACGGGTTGATCATCAAGAGCACATTGCACGCTGATTCGGAAGGCATCTGATTCGGTCTATCGCGACGTATGGATATGGATATGGATATGGATGTAGGTGGGTCCAATCTTAAAAGTTGTGCATCTTCCTAGTACGCTTCCGCAATCTAATCTTATCCACGGCAGGATGAACTTACGCCCGTACCGCATCGCCCAATTCATCGTCATTGAAAATGTGCAGAACGTGCGACGTGCAGAGCAGTGGACATGGATCAAATCAAGATAGGTGATACTGATTAATCGCCAAGACTTTCCCAGTCCCGTCGATACCTCTACGCGACGCGTCTCACATCTGCCAAACCCTTCTCCCGCCCTCAACAATGAGTTGTCTTCGAAACTATCATTGTCGGCCCGGTTGGCCGTTGGCGTAGTATCGCACTGAGTGGGGGTGGAACATCGTTGGCCCGCCTCTATCATAAGTAGTAAGTGCTATCTCCACCTTCGTTTTTTAATGTAAGTGCGCGGCCCCCTTGCCCCCACAGTCCCGCCTTAAACCGCTTCTACCGTCCATCGAGTTGATGCCCGTATTCCGATCCAGTCGAGGCCGTTCGAAATTCCGCTTATTCTTGTTGTCGCCGATATTGTGTTGGATCTTATTGGGCGCTGGGGTTTCAGATTACTTGAGATTAGAGGCGCTTTATGTGCATGCATGCATGCTGCTACGGTCGAGTTATGAAACGTGCTTGTCATTGATGATGCGTCATTTGTAAGCGTTTGACTTTGGTTTGCCTGTCGGGTGTGTTGGTGCGATGTTTCGTTCTGAGCGTTACCTAGTAAGTAGCCGTTCCGTCAATAACGCGTCGGCGTTCGTCTGCATACTCAGGGCTGTGCGCGTACAATGGTATCCAATGGAGTGATAGCTAACTTTTTAAAGGTGGCGAGTTAATGGACTGCGGATGACCCTGGTGAACCTCTTTTGGAGATTTGGAATTTGTGTGGACTGCGGACACTGTGCCTACTATCGGAAGGGAGACACGTCCAGACTCCACATACCCCACCCATTCATCTCGCACCTGTGTGCAAAGCCGACGATGGCGCGTGTGATAAAAATGATAGGATAGACCCCAGTTAGATACGAAGATGCAGAATGTCGAATGTAAGGTTTAGAATCCAAGAACGATGCCAAAAAAAAGAAAGTTTATTTGTGCGACGGCTAAGTACAGAGGATGCGCGTAAAAGTATACTGTGTCGTGGTAAGATGATTACAATCGCCCAGTGAGATGGGCTGAAGGATTCAACGCGACTCCGAAGATGTGCCTACGCGCGCGTCTATCATAGCTATGCGCTTCCGCCACTGAATAGCTGTCATTTCCTGATCTGGTATCTAACAAATATATCTGGCGTTTCGATCAGATTGAGGGTGTAGGATAGATAGGTGGCATGGCGGTCGCACGTAAGACTGATTTAGGATGGTAGTGATGAGGTGCGCCAATGGGGGAAGGTTGATCTGGGGAGTGAGTGCTTGTGGAGTCTGGCGGATCCGTAGTTGGCGCGGATGGGCTTGTATGTTCTGTGAAGTGAATATCGGGGTATGTAAAGTTAAAAGTGTTATGTGGTTTGATATCGCGGTGCCGAGGCTACGAGGAATTGAACGGGGGCAGTTGGATTGTGGGAGAGAGGAACTTGAAATAGAATGGAGGTTCATGACGTAATAGTGTACCTGAGTTCCCATACTCGGACCGAGACCCCGGATGATAGTAAAGTGATAATAAAGGTAGGGGGAGATTCATTGAGTTGGCTATCCTTCTCTTCATCAAATGTCCTATACAGTTGTAAGACAAGAAGGCTTTCAACTTCCATCACCACCATCTACTACACCACCAGCACCAGATTCACTTTTCATGCCACCAAACTTGTCTTTCTTACCCACCGACTCATTTCGAAAGTTTCCCAGTGCAGCTCAAGCTCATTCTCACCCTACACCAGCTGCTCCAATCGACTTCACAGACGATGATCTCGCTACTCTCATAGACTCACACGAGCGCACTACTTACGATCCAGACCCATACCGTCACAACATCTTCGATATCAGCGCACCTACTTCTCATTACCGTCCTCCATCTTCAACCGACATCTACCCAAACACCAACGATCTACATCCCCATTTCAATACCACTCTTCCCGCCCTAAACAGCACCATCCGTTACGAGCCTCACCAAGATCCCCCATCACACTTCGCGTATCGCCACACCCCATCCCCGCACAATCCTAACTCACGGAGTCGTAGCCGTTCCCGTGCTCCTTCACTCGGCCCAACCCGAACTTCCCGCCGTGATCGCCGTGCCAATAGTATCAGCTCCCATGTCTCTGGCACTTCCCCACCCCCGCCCCCGCCCGCACGTCCCCATGCAATCGTTATCCCCGGTCGTGGTGGCGGTTCAACTATGGGCGGCTTTTTTGTTCCAGGCCAACCAGAATACTCTCTTCCCACTCCTGATAGTCTCTCCCATTCATTTGGTGGCTTCCAGGGATATAATGCGGCTACCGGCTCATATGCTGCACAACCGGCCTCCTATGCTTCGCAAAACAACGTGGCTGTAAACTATGGCAGTTTTGGCGGTCGTACCGGCACTCCCAACATGGGAATCAGTCCGAGCGAAGTATCTACTTTGGGCATACTCGCAAGCGGTGCTACCTCCCCTGCAACTGCTAAAGGCAAGCATTCTGATGGCGATGGTCTATCAGAAAAGAGACGAAGAAGGAGGGAAAGTCACAACGCCGTCGAGAGAAGGCGGAGAGACAACATCAACGAAAGAATAGGAGAACTGGCAGGGCTAATTCCGGGGGTGCTCTTTGAATGTGATGGTGGGTCTACTTCTTCTCTTCCTTGCCATCTCGTGGTTCTCGGACCTGTCATTCCTGCCTCCTTCATTAATCCGATCCCTGCATCAATTATCTAACTCGTTCTCCATAGCGCCACTTATTCCCCCAACATCCCCCACTCTTCTCAGCGCTACTTCACCGGGCGAAAACAACGACCTCTTCTCATTGCCCCTACTCCCAGATGCAACAAACTCTGACGAGGGTCTCCCTGATGTTCCCGAAGATGGCGTGCCCGCCTACCCCTGTTAACGGGAGTTCCGTGAAAAAGGATCCAAGCGAAGACGGTGACGATGGTGCGTCTTTCGCGTGCTGTAGAAGCGATCTTCTGACGCTTTGCTGAACAGCCCGCGGTGCAAATGGGAATGCAAATGGCGGCGTGAATGGCGGTATCCCTACGAATGGGATCACCACTGCAAATGGCTCAGAGCCGCAGATGATCAAGGCGAACAAGGGGATGATTTTGAGGAAGGTGGGTGTCTGTTACTTTATTGTCGCCTACCATCCATGCACTCTTTGCTGCGTCTTTTCTCGTCCCGATTCACTTCCATTTGCTGACTTCACCCCCCAGTCTGTGGAATACATCCGCTACCTCCAACAACTCGTCAGCGTGCAAGCCTCACGCGGGCGAGATCTCGAAGAGCGCAACCGCGCCCTTGAGCGCGAACTAGCAACAATCCGCGGAACACCCCTCCCCTCATCCAGATCCGCATCCAACTCCAACTCCGACTCAGATTCATCCAGACTCTCCCTCGCATCCTCACAAACGTCCCTGCCACAATCTTCATCTTCATGGGAAGGAGAGAGGAAGTGGGAGATGGACGTCGAGGATAGGGGTGAGGATGAGGAACGTGGTCGGGGACGCGCGCGTGCGCGGAAAGAGGACATTGGTGCCGCAAAAATCCGGGATGGTGATGGGGATGATGGGGATGAGAGTCTGGAGCGCGATATGGAGATATGACCTTGATCGATACCTCCCTCGCCTGCCGAATTGGTCTCCGTCCGGTCTGGCATACGACCCGCTTCATGATCATCCATGCTCACGTCCTCATGCCTGCACGCTTCTTCTTCATGTGTTTTCCCATCTCTTATCACTTTCCTCGCTATTGCTTCATGCACACTGTATCATTCATAGCCTCGCCTTGGTTTCCTGTGTTATTCCTCCTTATTGGGTCTTCTCGTCGTTCTTGACTACATCACGATCGTCTCTATCTCTTCCTCATTCCCATCTCCAACGACGTTCACCACCACGAGCGCAGGGGTCTCTACCCCCAGGATGTCAACGGTGCTTTTGGGTTCTGTCAATGTTATACATGTCGCAGAAGCCCACCGCACACACGCACGCTTTGTTTACCCACCCACCCGGAGAACTTACCCACATCGCACAATCACGGCAGACCCCGCTTATCCATTCCTCTATCCATTATTCCATCCATCCATCCATCCATGATTTTAGTTCCTCCATCCACATCCACTTCCGCACCCAAAACGGTTTTTCACTTCCTCCTCCCAAGTTTTCACTTCCTCCACCCACCTACCACCTCACTGAAATCACCTACCGTTTTTTTACCCACGCCTTCCTCACCAAAAAAAAATGTACCAACATTTTCCTATCAAAGTCAAAGTCAGCGTTCAAAGTGTTGTTTTATCTATCGTCGTATCTACTGGCATTATCTACGTCGTGCGTATCAATATCAATATCAAAAGGGGGTTTTATGCGTTTAGCGTGAGCTTTGAGCTTGAGTTTGAGACTAAGATTTGAGATTGAGCTTGAAATTGAGATGAGGACGAGATTGGGACTGAGACGTACTTACTCTGCGGGCGCTCTATGTACTAGTAGCACGCACACCAATCAGAGCGCAGAGTTCGAAAGTCGGGCAAGAGCAGTGATCAAACTCAACATAACGGCCAACTTGCAGGCCCCTCCCTTATATACTACGCCCATCTCAGGCCCAGGACGGCAATTACAATTTACAAAGTAACGTACGCCCCATCGCCCACCTGACATGGGGGGGTATGATCATTGATCACCTGGTGACCTGGCGCGGTTCTAGCGAGCGCAGGTCCGGGTGACGTGCGAGCTTTAGCCTTTGGGTCTTGGCGGTACTACCTATCATGATGATGATGGAACGGTGAATCGGGTCAGTTAGGGATAATGTGCTTGTTCTTGTTCTTATTCTTATGAAAGTGGGTGACGACGATCCTGATCCTGGTTCAACTTCACGGCTGAATATTAGATGCTGATGTTTTTTGCCAAGTACTGAGGTACGATGACAAGGATTGGTTTGGTACTTGTGATTTAATAGTATGGTGAGTTGGCACTTTTCAAAAGAGCTTCTCGTGTTGACTCGGAGCGGGCCGATCTTTTTGCGAGCAGGGCATTGGAATCGGAATTGGAATTAGAATTCTGCACGTCCAATCCATCCACTCACTACTATATCAATCGTGGGACCATGATCAGCGACTTCATGTTGAAGAACGATTAATCCGGCTCGAATGACGAACCTGGGAAGCACGTACAAGCCAAGTCTAGGCGACGTGCTTCCTCCCTTACGTAGAAAAATAGAAGGAATTTCTGGCGAGTCGTTCCTTCTGTGACTCACGTGGTGGCATGATAGGCTATAGCGCGCTCGACGATCGAATGAACGCCTCGATGTTCATTAACATTGTTTGGCTACCCCGGATTATCCCCCCCATCTGATCTGCGCACCTTTCCTTGCCTGTGGATATTCCCGTGCGCATTATCAATCAAGACGGCTATGAGCGTTCAGTATTTCGATATCCAACCTCCACGGTCCAGACTCCAACGTGAAATTACAGGTGCCACAACGATATTAATGTGATATGGTGTCAGGTCCTCCCACACCATCGATCTTATCGATAGTTTGATCGATAGGCGTTTCAAGCGTTTGTGACGTCAGGAGCACCCGTCGTGGCATCATAATAACTTAGTATCGCGAGCTCACCCATTCGATGTCGACTCATCAGGGAGTTCTCCCGTACGTACGAAGTTGATAAATCAGAAGAACACCTCCTCGGAGTTTCGTATAGCTAGCTATCAATAGCGCGATCTAAAGAACAGTCCCGGAACTGTCGTTCGATAGTGGATGTGCTTGTCAAAAATACTGATGTGCTCAACAAGAATGCTAAGTAACACGGGCGAACGACAGTCGAGGCGTTGCTTCACGGAACAACTCCGATTGGTTTTGGTACCTGAGCTATGCACCCCTGGTGTTTCAAGCTTTTTCGAGGCCGAAAGGGAGTTTAAGTTATTCTCGGCCATGCTAATGTTAACTACTATAAATCCCAAGCCGGCCCGCGGACAAGACAAGGTTGAGTTAGTGCCCACTGGCTGGTTGTTTTCATTTCGGAGTCGATTCAGCAATCCTGATAGTTGTATTCAGCTTATTTACATGGTGGTCCCAGAATATCTCTATATCTACACATGCTTTCAATACATTTATTACGCACACATATTCGCACTCAATCGCAAGATAGTGGATCCCTCGTCCGGCTCCAGTCTCGTCTAATCTAGCGGGGTACCGGCCCCGACAAAATCCCTCATAGAAAAAGCGGTTCATCCCATTTCCGTGACAAGCAATGGGTGGCTTCCGTTTATCCTTGACGGCGTGCTACAAAGCGCATAATCACCAATACCGAACTGCCGGCAAGACAGACGATCTTATCACGGCAGGAAACGATTTCAGCACGGGGAAATCGGAGAACGATTATGATTACTCACCCCACTGAAGAGCGACGGGATCCACCACCTATAGTGAGATGAAAGCAAAGCGCCGGCTATCGGACCGCCTAAAAACATTGGTTCAACGACAAATGAAGACTTTGGAAAAAGATTGCTTACTGAGTAATCCAGCAATGCCTGAATATTCGTAGTTTGTTCAGGAGTTCCGAAACAGAGCTGAATGAGACACACCAGTAAAAGCAAAACATAGGCCAATTCGCGCCCTGCATAGGAGGGTCAACATGGTTGGTCAGACTAGTATGTCTGTAAAAAAACTAACCCTAGCTCTGACAAGTCAGGCGTCAACAAAGTTATCAGCGGGACCAACGCTGCAGACGACTTGACTAGTCAGTGTGAACAGTCAGTGCGAGGAATTATACTAGCGGCAGTGTGAAACATACAAATTCCATAAACGTAGCCGTATGCAATGCATATTGCAACCACACTGGATATTTTACTTAGAGCTATCATGGACATGATGAGGACACCGCATGCGAGAGCGGATGCGATAGTTAAGTTTATCAATCCCGTATACAGCGCAATTATTCCTGCTGTACAGCGTCCGATGACATTGGCAGCATTCATGATCACAAGCTAAATCGAGTTGAGAGTCGACGACGAAGAATAAAATATTATACATACGGTGTAGAACGAGAGATAAGGTCGATCCCGTGTTTGATAGAGTCCAGTTGTAGGTAGAACGCAGGGAAGAAACAGCCGAGCTGACACAGTAGGATCCTAAGCACGATTAGCTTCGAAGACTTCGAGTCAGTTTGTGCGCATGACAGAGAGAACATACCCAGAGGTCATGAGGATGAAGGGAAGATCGCGAGAGCATTTCCGTGCCACTACGCTATAACTGGCAGTCGGTGTCGACATCGACAGTGTTCTCGTGCGCGTGGATATGCAGGCGATCAATAACAGAGCACTGACAAAACCCGCACTGGCGCGGACGCCTCTCGTAAAGCCAACAGTGCCATCCAAAAGATGATTGAGCATGATTGGATGAATGATGGCACCCAGTGGTGAACCAGACGCGACGAAAGACATAACTAACGTGCGTCTTCTGGAGAAGTACTGAGAGATGACCGCCATGGAAGGACCATAAGTCAGGCCCATCCCAATTCCAGAAAGGACACCTTGAGCTATGAAAATCTAGTCACGAATATAGGCAGCCCAACAACGAGATTGGCGGGGCGCTCACAAAGTAGAACTGACCAGGCTGCGCGAAGGATAACATGAACAAGGACAGTGATTGGATCAACGACCCCGCAATCATCAATTGGTAGCTATCCGAAATTAGCGTGATAAACAAGTGACTATGAACACATGGCAACTTACAACCATCCTCTGTCGTACAGCAGACCTGAGATCAAAGTGAGGTTGGCTATGAGGAACGAGTTCAATGAACCGATCCATCTGACGCTGACTGAGACCACAAACATTCAGAGGCATAAGTACATTCACTTACGATATTGCAGATGGTGATTGGTTGGTCAGATAAATTCGTAGGTAAAAATCTTTTCGTTTGTCAATTTTGGATGCAATTGAGCATGCGACCACTATGTACCTTGATAGACTCCAAAAGAGCTTACATATCTGTTTGAGAGCTGTCAACTGATGTGTCTCAATCGAAAAGTGCTAGGACCTACCCGTAGCCACAAAATTGTACTAGGAAGCTGAGCATCATTATGAATGAGACATGTGACTTGCGGATATCGTTCTGAGAAACAGCTTACCATCCAAATGCAGTTGCCCAGGCCCGACGCCCGCCATCCGGAGGGTCGGATTCTGAACAAAGTGTTGGAGAGTCAGACGGCTGTTTGCATCCCAGCTCTTCCAGGTGATGATCTAACTTCTCGTTGTCATAGCCGCTATCGAAGGAAATGATGGGTAAGTAAAGCGTTATGCACCAACAAACGCAGGCATTCCGGATTATATATAAGGACAACATCAATTGGGACCCTGAAAGAATGACGTGAAACCTCACTGTATTGAAGGGGTTGGCACCTGGGGTGCCACATCACCCCACCACCAGAGCGTTGACATCGATCTCAATGCACGCATAGAAGAAGCTGTAGGGTCTCACGGAGTCCGTCCTTGTGATGGATATGGTACTACTGTTGTGGGCAGAACTGTTTGGAAGTAGTTCTGCCAGCGTGACAGATGGCAGAATTGCCGAAAAAATTTCAATGGTACTAGAAGTATCTACATCGATGTAAGACCACTAGATAGTAACATTGAGTCAATATTCCAAGTCTCAACTTCGTTTGCATCATGATCTGTGACCATAATCTCATCCTCCACTGCTGCAGGTACCAATCCCTCGTCAACACGCTGCAGTTCCGCAAAGTCAAATGCTCTCCATTCTAAAAATTCCTTCCCATCCACATCCCAGTCTGAGGCAAACTCTGTGTCCATCATTTTTTCCTCGTTGCAAATTTCTTCCAGTCGAGCAAACTCAACATTGACAGCATTACAACAGCTTTGTGTCGAACCAGGGGTGTCAAATGTTTCATTTGTGTGGTTGACAGCAGGCTTGAAGATTCAATACTTACCCTGTTATGAGGATGACCAGTTATGCTAGTTATGCATGCGGAATAATCAGCCGAACTAGAAGTGGATGCTGACAACTTACCCAATTGAAGGAAGATAAGGAAGAGAGTAAAGCCAGGAAATCTGATCGAATACCACAAGGGGATACGCAAGTATGCAGTATACGTCTGTTCTTGAAAAATATGAGGAAATCGAATTGGAACCGAATACCTCGACACCCTTCATAAGATGTCTTGCAAGTTGCGTTCTTAGCATGAAGTTACTTGCGTAGCCTCCGTGGGTCGGCGGCAGCACATTCATTGCCCTTAAGTCATTTGCGGGCGATGCGCATACTCTTCGGGTGAGCACTCATCTGAAAGAGGGCGCAAAACAAACGCTGCAACTGCATGATGAAACCGGAATTCTGCACTGGTAGGGAGTCTCATTCACTATGTCCAAGATAGACGGGTAGTTGGAGAGATATGCGATTCCTGCACCACACTGTGTGGAGGTGGTGATATAACAAATACATCTGTGCCAATCTCGCGAGAGGACAATACCAGCAGCAAGTAACCCCGGTAGTGGCAGTGTCGTCGACAGATACGTTAGGCCCGGGTGGTCAACGTTTCAACCACAATGTGACAAGACGGTGTATGGAAACGAGCGGAGCGCATCGTTTTCGCTAGTAAATGTGCTTCATCGTCGTGCTGCTTCAAGTCGGCTAATGCGTTAACGGAGTGCCGTAAAATGTGGCGATTGACTTTTAAAATTATACTTCCCTACAATATGCAAAACTTTCAGCAAAGATTTGGTAGCTCCTCAGCAACATCACATTTTCTTTTGCAAATTTGCCCTATCATATATTTTGTATCTCCTCTACATTGATCTGACCTTTACTGATTCTTAGGATGATGTGGTGTGATGTCGGAGCAAACCCGATAAAACTCAGGGTCTACCCTCTAACACTGTGGATAGTAAATCCAATGAAATTCATTGCATAAGGCGCTGAATCCGAGGTACTGAAAGTTCCTTTTAATACACACCTTTCGTGCTGTTTGTGGCGGAAGTTTCCGCTTCAGTGCTAGAGACGTACTGCAAATACTCTCGGGCTATTGAAGGAAGTGACTCATGGGACGACACGAATAAAAGCCATAGTAAGCGCACCAAATCTGAGAGCTCTGAGTCATTGTCGTATGATCCAGGGAACTTTGAAGGACCTGCCACCACAGGTGGCGAAGAAACTGTCTCACGTTGCCAACTGCCAGTGGGACATGAGCTGAAATAATCAGAGTGGTACGGCCCAAAGAACGGACCACACACCACACATGATACATACCCGCATGCAGACACTGTATCCAGTCAGCGACAGAGCCCATCTCATGTCCTGTCAGGCGTCTACCTTGGCCAGGTTGGGTGTAGAGTGGCTATATGCACTGTGATGTGAGTATATGCGTCGAATTTTGATTTATCCAACTTAAAACAACCAGTGTGATATTAAGTGGTGTAGTATGGTGCTTAAGAGAGCATGCTCAATTTGCCCGTTGAAGTTCTGTTTTGTTTTTGGTATGGTGGATGGAGAAGTATATGATCAATCAAAGGACGATTGCAACCAAGTCCTCTGTTGACGCGTTGTTTGTACATAGCTGTCACGTGACATGCATATTTGCTCAATTTACCAAGCGGCCGCGGCACGCATTGCATTGCACAAACTACTGCACTCAGTGCTACTAAGGGTTGTGGTAATCTCGCTGCACCAGTCATTATGGATGTTCGAAACATTAAGGTTGTTGGTCTGGTACGAACTCAAGGCGAAACATTCATAATTGACCTACGGTAGCGTAAGACCCACAGCATTTCATTCGAAGTCTTGAGGATATATATCTCTCACTTGTGTACTGACAAACATCACAACACTTTTCGCGCTTTTCTACGCTTGTAATGAATTTCATTGATATTTGCGCTGAAATCCTGGAGTTGAATCGAAGTCAGTCACTGAAAATCAGTTATCAGTGATCCAATGAAATTAACTGCATGAACTTTCAGCCGAAAATCCAATTAAATTTGCAGCACCAGCGCATTTTCCAATGACTTTCATTGGAAGTACTATCCACAGTGCTAACCTGCAAAATTTGGTCTTGTCACACCTCGGCACAGTAGCGGCACAGTCGATTTTCACTCTCCGCAGCCTTCGAACTTTGTCGAAGTGTGCGCATCGTGAAAGGCTCAAAAACGGTGAATAAAGCAGTATCATTGAGTATTGTGGTTCATCTAGTACTGTGATCGTACTGGTATTGCTGATAGGCTTCTGAATAGAATTGATGCCCTGCATACCTGTGCTGAGTCTGCACCATGTCACATTATGGGGAGGCAGAGTACATTTATTTCCATTGTGCATATATACATTTACCACTGTAGCGAGGTACATATAATAGTACTACCACCTTATGACTATAATATAAGGTGGCTGCCACTGTGGTTCAGCTGCATTAAGGGTCATGTGAGGGTGGTGAGGTATTTATAATGTGTAATGTTCGTATAATGCATACATACATGCGTCATAATACTCGAATGTTTTGACAATTCCTAATATTTCAGGTAATGTTACGCGTTGTGACATAATTGGGGAGTTTTTCTGATGGTATGATCACCTGGTGACCTGGTGCGGTTCTAGCAAGCACAGGTCCGGGTGACGTGCGAGCTTTGGGTCTTGGCGGTACTATCATGACGGAGGCTCTGTTCTTGTTCTCATTCTTATAAAAGTGGGTGACGACAATCCTGGTTCAACTTCACGGCTGAATATTAGATGCTGATTTTTTGTGCCAAGTACTAAGGTACGATGACAAGGATTATGCTTGTGATTTGATAGCGTGGTGAGTGGCACTTTCAAAGAGCCTCTCGTGTTAACTCGGAGTGCGCCGATCTTTCTACGAGCAGGGCATTGCCATTGGAATTGGAATTCCGCACGTCCAGTTCATCCACTCTCTGGCAATTGTGGGACCGTGATCAGCGGCTTCATGTTGAAGAACGATTAATCCGGCTCGAATGACGAACCTGGGAAGCATGTACAGCTAAGTCTAAGTGACGTGCTTCCATCGTCACTAAGCTTCGGAATCACATCTGATCATGACAGTAGTCTCCCTTACGTGGACAAATAGAAGGAACTTCTGGCAGTTGTTCCTTCTGTGACGTGGTGGAATGATAGGCTATAGCGCGCTCGACATCGAATGAACGCCTCGATGTTGGCTACCCCGGATTATCCCCCTTCTGATCTGCGCACCTTTCCTCGCGTTATCGAGCCCGCGGATTTTCCCGTGCGCATTATCAATCAAGACGCTATAAGCATTCTGTATTTCGATATCCAACCTCCACGGTCCGGACTCTTACAAGTGGCAGAAGAATATTAATGCGATATGGTGTCAGGTCCTCCCACACCATCGATCTTATCGATAGTCGATCGATAGGCGTTTCAAGCGTTTGTGACGTCAGGAGCCCCCGTCGTGGCATTATAATAAGTGTCGCGGGCTCACCATTCGATGTCGACTCATCAGGGAGTTCTCCCGTACGAAGTTGATAAATCAGAAGAACACCTCGGAGTTCGTACAGCTAGCTATCAATAGCGCCATCCAAAGAACAGTCTCGGAGCTGTCGTTTGATAATGGATGTGCTTGTCAAAAATACTGATGTGCTCAACAAGAATGCTAAGCAGCACGGGCGAACGACAGTCGAGGCGTTGCTTCACGGAACAACTCCGATTGGTTTGGTACCTGAGCTATGCACCCCCTAGTGTTTCAAGCTTTTTCGAGGCCGAAAGGGAGTTTAAGTTATTCTCGGCCAAGCTAATGTTAACTACTATAATCCCAAGCCGGCCCGCGGATAAGATAAGGTTGGTGCCCACTGGTTGTTTTCATTTCGGAGTCGATTCAACAATCAGTGTGTTCAGCTTATTTACATGGTGGTCCCAGAATATCTCTATATCTACACATGCTTTCAATACATTTATTACGCACATATTCGCACTCAATCGCAAGATAGTGGATCTCTCGTCCGGCTCCAGTCTCGTCTAATCCAGCGGGGGCATATACCGGCCCAGACAAAACCCCTCATAGAGCAAGCGGTTCATCCCATTTCCGTGACAAGCAATGGGTGGCTTCCGTTTATCCTCGGCGGCGTATTACAAAAGCGCATCACCACCAATATCGAACTGCCGGCAAGACAGATGAGCTTATCACGGCAAGAAACGATTTCAGCGCGGGGAAATTGGAGAACGATTACGACTACTTACTCCACTGAAGAGCGACGGTATCCACCACCTATAGTGAGATGAAAGCGAAGCGCCGGATATCGGTGCGCCCAAAAACATTGGTTCAACGCAAATGGAGACTGGAAAAAGACTACTCACTCAGTAGTCCAGAAAGGCCGAATTCGGGTTTGTTCAGGAGTTCCGAACAGAGCTGAATGAGACACACCAGTAAAAGCAAAACATAGGCCAATTCGCGCCCTGCATAGGAGGGTCAACATGGTGGTCAGAATAGTATGTCTGTAAAAAACTAACCCTAGCTCTGACAAGTCACGTCAACAAAGTCATCAGCGGGACCAACGCTGCGACGACTTGGACAGTCAGTGCCAATTAACTAGCGGTAGTGTGAAACCTACAAACTCCATAAACGTAGCCGTATGCAATGCATATTGCAATCACACTGGATATCTTACTTAGAGCTATCATAGATATGACGATACAGCGCATGCGATAGTTAAGTTTATCAATCCCGTATACAGGCAATTATTCCTCGCTGTACAGCGTCCGATGACATTGGCAGCATTCATGATCACAAGCTAAATCGAGTTGAGAGTCGACAACGAAGAATAAAAATATACATACGGTGTAGAACGAGAAATGGAGGTCGATCCCGTGTTTGATAGAGTCCAGTTGTAAGTAGAACACGGGGAAGAAACAGCCGAGCTGACAGTAGGATCCTAGGCACGATCAGCTTCGAAGACTTCGAGTCGGTTTGTGCGCATGCCAGAGAGAACATACCCAGAGGTCATGAGGATGAAGGGAAGATCGCGAGAGCATTTCCGTGCCACTACGCTATAACTGGCAGTCGGTGTCGACGTCGACAGTGTTCTCGTGCGCGTGGATAGCAGGCGATCAATAACAGAACACTGACAAAACCCGCACTGGTGCGAACGCCTCTCGCAAAGCCAACAGTGCCATTCAAAAGATGATTGAGCATGATTGGATGAATGATGGCACCCAGTGGTGAACCAGACACGACGAGAGACATAACCAATGTGCGTCTTTTGGAGAAGTGCTGAGAGATGATCGCCATACCAGGACCATAAGTCAGGCCCATCCCAATTCCAGAAAGGACACCTTGAGCTATGAAAATCTAGTCACGAATATAGGTAGCCCAACAACGAGATTGGTGGGGCTGCTCACAAAGTAGAACTGACCAGGCTGCGCGAAGGATAACATGAATAAGGACACTGATTGGATCAACGACCCCGCAATCATCAATTGGTAGCTATCCGAAATTAGTGTGATAAACAATTGACTATGAACACATGGCAACTTACAACCATCCTCTGTCGTACAGCAAACCTGATATCACAGTGAGGTTGGCTATGAGGAACGAGTTCAATGCACCGATCCATCTGACTCTCACTGAGACCATAAATATCAGAGCATAAGTACATTCACTTACGATATTGCAGATGGTGGTCGGTTGGTCAGATAAATTCGTGTGTAAAAATCTTTTCGTTTGTCAATTTTGGATGCAATTGAGCATGCGACCACTATGTACCTTGATAGACTCCAAAAGAGTTTACATATCTGTTTGAGAGCTGTCAACTGATATGTCGATCGAAAAGTGTTAGGACCTACCCGTAGCCACAAAATTGTACCAGGAAGCTGAGCATCATTATGAATATAAGATATGCGACTTGCGGATATCGTTCTGAGAAACAGCTTACCATCCAAATGCAGTTGCCCAGGCCCAACGCCCGCCATCCGGAGGGTCGGATTCTGAACAAAGTGTTGGAGAGTGTATGCATCCCAGTTCTTCCATATGATGACTAACTTCTGTAACTTCTCGTTCGTCGTGAGCTCATTGCGGACTTCAGACTGTGTCATAGCCGCTATCGAAGGAGATGATGGGCAAGTAAAGCGTTATGCACCAGCAAACGCAGGGCATTCGGGATTATATATAAGGACAATACCAATTGGGGCCCTGAAAGAATGACGTGCAACCCCGCTGTATCGAAGGGGTCACCTGGGGTGCCATATCACACCACCAGCAGGGCGTTGACAACGATCTCAATGCACGGTCTCACGGGGTTCATCCTTGTGATGAATACCTGACAGTATTACAACAGCTTTGTGTCGAACCAGGGGTGTCAAATGTTTCATTTGTGTGGTTGACAGCAGGCTTGAAGATCCAATACTTGCCCTGTCATGAGGATGACCAGTTATGCTAGTTACGCATGCGGCTGAACTAGAAGTGGATGCTGACAACTTACCCAATTGAAGGAAGATAAGGAAGAGAGTCAAGCCAGGAAATCTGATCGAATACCGCAAGGGGATACGCAACTATGCAGTATACGTCTGTTCTTGAAAAATATGAGGAAATCGAATCAGAACCGAATACCTCGACACCCTTCACAAGATGTCTTGCAAGTTGCGATCTTGGCATGAAGTTACCTGCCTCACCTCCGCGGGTCGGCAGCAGTACATTTGTTGCCCTTAAGTCATTTGCGGGCGATGCGCATACTCTTCGGGCGAGCACTCACCTGAAAGAGGGCGCAAAACAACGTTGCAACTGCATGATGAAACCAGAATTCTGCACTGGTAGGGAGTCTCATTCACTATGTCCAAGATAGACGGTAGTTGGAGAGATATGCATTCCTGCCCCACACTGCTGTGGAGGCGGTGATATAACAAATAAATCTGCGCCGATCTCACGAGAGAACAATACCACTGGCAGCAGCCAGTAACCCCGGCAGTGGCAGTGTCGTTGAAAGATTCGTTAGGCCCGGTTGGTCAATGTTTCAACCACAATGTGACAAGACGATGTATGAAACGAGCGGAGCGCATCGTAAACGTGCTTCATCGTCGTGCTGCTTGTCGGGTAATGCCTTAACGGAGTGCCGTACCATGTGGCGATTGACTTTCAAAATTATACTTACAGCTGGCTGCTGATTCCATAACTATGCGGAATCGCAAAACAAAACTTGTGCATCGGAAATGCCCGGACAAGGACCCCACAAGCACCTGAGTGAGAGAATTCGCAGCGCTTGATCACAACAACTGTGTCGTCCAATGCCGCCGCGCACCGTTTCAGACGATTTAAAAGCTCGAATCCCTGTTCTACGTCGACGCGGGTACTCCATCAAGTATACTGTAGAGTTACGACCGTAGCTTCGTGCCCTTTCGGGTGTGACCATGTCACACTTAGCTTCGCAGCTTCGTAGGCCCTTGTGACGTGTGACCTATCCAAGTTAGCTTCGCCCCGACTGACTCGGGTTCAAGTCGCAACCTGACTCGGTGCAACAATCTTCTCTCTTCCTTTTGGTGGTGACATGGACCACAGATCCTCACATCGTTGCCCTCCGCCATGGGCATATTTAGAATGGATAAAAGGATGCTCATGCCGCCGAGGCCTCTAACACAGGTGAGGGAGAGGAAAGCAAGGAGATGCCTCGTTTTGGGAGAGGACAGCGCAAACGCATAGCCAACACCCTATATAATGATTTTTGGTCGCACACCTAACTCGTCCATAGCGATTTTTGGTTTTTTCGTTAGCGATTTTACCTGTTTTACTGTGTGTCACAAAATAGCTTTGCTCCCCGAAATTTAGTGTGACCGTCACATCAAATAGGTTCGATTCATTGTGGGGTGGGACGCGTTGTGGGTGAGG
>JABCPV010000354.1:0-33384 GCA_016584345.1 Suillus ampliporus | reverse complement strand
ATTTGGGGTGGGTGCTCACCTGCCGTTTCTTGAGATACCGAGCGTACTGCCTTGGAGGTCGGAGATCTGGTTGTATGCCGAGGGTTTGTGGCCTGTGATGACGGCCCTGTACGCATCATATGATGACGATGATGATGCACTCATTCATAAGTCAATCGGTGAGAGAGAAATAGGGCGTACCAGCGGAGAGGTGACGTGACATAGCTCCCTACGAGCTTGTACGCCTCCGAGCCCTTTGCGATTCCTGCGATCAAGGGATCTGTGAGAGCTCTGATTCGGAGCGCGTGGTATGTGATGATAAGATCAGATCGGAGACATTGTTTTAAAGATCGGGCGGGCGTACATTGCGATATCGATCTCGTCGTTCGTGAGACGGGAGATCAGCTGGCCTGTGCCGCCTGGGTTGGATGTCTTGCTTCAGTATTTTGGCAGAGGAGGTACATGGCAGGGAGGCGTACTGGGGCACTCGACGAGAGTGAACGTTGAGCCTTTGTCTTCTGCTTCAAATTGCAGGAGGGGAGAACAGAAGTGTTCTCGGACTGGTAGATCTACGTGTCAGGTGTCATTTTCTTTTAACGGTTTGAGTAGATGGTACCATATCCGATCCTTAGAACCATGACAAGAGTAGATGGAGACACTGATAAAGGTCGGTTGAAGGTTCCGGTGTCTGGTCTTTCCAGAGTCACTGATTTCTAATCCGGGTGTATTGACCCCTGTCACATGTACATCGGGGCCCGTGGCGTGAGCTACATTAATGGAACAGATATAATGGCATTGAGTCAAGGACGTTTGTATCACGCTACAAACGCTGCTCTTTTACCGAAGTAGTGCAAACCATTTGCGGACGCTCAGATTTCAGGGTTGATGTCGTAACGCTGTTCGGGATGCGTGCTTCTGTTGAGTGCAACCTTCCAGGTTGGCATTAGTGCTGGAAGAGACGGTGCAAAATTTGACGACGTGGGTTCAGAAAGCATAGTAGCACATATACTTACGTGAAAACAGATGCGAGAAACACTCATCTGACAGAACTACAGTACCCATCGTGAAGAGGTTCCGACTGTATTTATACCTAGCAATTCAAACCACGGACTGCATTTTATTTTGTAAAAGGCCCTTTGTGGACTAGTAATAAAGTAGCGTTTGAGTCCCATAGATGATAGATGTGACGGGTAGTGGGCGCGGGTCCATGACCATGATCAGCTCTGTAAGGGGAAGATACTACATCTACATCGATGATCACAATCCATTTGACAGTCAGTGCTCAACTGAAACTGCGCTTCCTCTTTGGATTTTCAGCTCATCGTTATCACCCTGCCTCACAGGCATCAACACCAGTTCGTGCGCATGATGAGTCGAATATAGTCTCTGAGCCGACGGCTTGAAGCCTTCTTCTGCACAGGGGAAACGACCTGAATATCAACCATGCCGGGTCGAAACTACAGTTTGGCCACGTTAAACCATCACTGGATTCGGAGTCATAAGAAAGAACACCTCACCCATGTCAGAGTAAGCCGATCCTGCTCCAAGAATAACCCGCAAAAGTTACGCGTCGGAAAAGACGTATGGCAGACGGTAGCCGTGTAAGCATGATTCGACATCATGTCTCCAATATCGCAACACGACTCAATCTCAATTAGACGACCAGGCCTGCAGATGAGAAGGTCTGGTGACTCGGGGTCGTAAGTATGTTCCGAACGAGCAATGACCCGTTTATTGAAGTCCCAGATGTGCACGTAGAAGTTATCGACAGTGTGGAGTGCTCTCAGTCTACGTCCAGGTGCAGGAATCCGATGTCGAGGAAGAGCATAGGCCATTTTGCTACCGAACACACTGATTCGGTGGCGTGGATCATGGGGAAAGCACCACGTGTACTCGGGTCCCCAGTCCGACCAGGGGATCTCGACGGGCGTCTCTGGGTACAAGGCCTTTTTTGAGAAAATGTCCATGTCAATGACCAAAATAACGTCCGTTGAGCAACAGGGTATCTCTAGAACCATGATTTGTGACTCCACAGAGGGCACGTGGCCGGGCACAAGGTCTGGGTGAGCTGCTGCGTTGTGGAACGATGGGGTGGCATGAACAACGTAATCTGGCGCAAGTGGACGCTTGAATAATTTCGGAAGAAGATATGTGATTCGACGATGAGGCAAACCATCACGTCCTTGTAATGTGTACAAGGTCATGAGGCCTTTCGAACTAAAGACAACAATCGTCCGCTCGTCAACTAGATGGAGTGTTTGACATTCTGTATATTCACGTTGTTGACCTAAAGGATACTGCTTACGCTGAGCGGCAGTGTTAAACTTGAAGAGTAGATGGGACTTACACTCTTTGCTCGACCCTTCCTCCAATCAATCACCTGTATGAACATACGTGCGATATTCAATATGTATGAGGAATTGTCATAGGGGACAACTATACGATCTCCGCAGATTGCAGGTCTTTTCACGTTCATATAATAGGAACGGTCATGCGGTGGATGACCAAAAGTATGTTTGCGGTCCAAGGAAGCGCGCGCTGAATCCGGATGAGGACCCTGGGATGAAAGCATGCGCAACTCCAGCCAAAATATATGGTGGTCTCTCTCGTTCGCAACACCTACATAATCAGCCTGGGATACTGCGACCAAAAGATCCTGCAGAGGGTCGATGACAACTGACGTTAACCTGTGCTGCGGCCTAGGGGACAAGTTATGACTGGGACACGTCCGGGAGAGTCTGGTGTGTGCGTTCAACTCCCGAATGAAGAGGATTGCCCTCTCTAAACAGCCACCAAAGTCCACACTTTATGGATTGGTTCCCGTGGATGCCGGAAGCGGCCACTGCTTCTTGAAAAACAGTGATCGCATGGAAATCAGACTGCCACATGGATACCAATTTCTTGAATGAGCTTCTCTTTCTGAAGGCGTCGACCGAGTCTAGAGTGGCAGTCTCGGTGAAACCCTGAGCATAAAGCTCAAGCTTGTATTGAACGTGGACAGAATCCTGGGCCGCAGCGCAGAAGGTTTTGCAGGTCTGCCGAAAACTAGAAGTTAGCCTAGGAGGAAACATAAAACGAGACATATCGAACTGGTATTGCACCACGACAAAGGTCTCTTGGAGCAAGGAGCAATAGGATCTGACATATCAGCTCTGGAGGAAGCGACAGGAACCCAACGTTTGCCATCGTCGCAGGTCTAGAAGAAGAATGAAGAGTTTAGGAGGTCAAAAAACATTTTGGTTCCAAATGTGTTCTCATTACATCATAACGGACCAATGACGGCCCCTAGAATTAATTCTACTGTGCTAGGTCCGAGTCGACCTCCGTATGTACAGGGGAAAAGACCTGACAGAATATCAACCGCGTCATGTCGCCACTAGAATGTGACTACATTAAGTAAATCATCGCTGGATTTACAGCTGAAAACTTCACTTGCCCATGTTAAAATAAGCCGATCCTATTCCAAGAAAAGACTGTGAAAGTTACCACGGCAAACGGGAACAATGTAAGGATGATTCGAGATGCCCGAGTATCGCACCGGAGTTAGCTCACCAGACTTGCGGACGAGAAGGTCTAGTGAGTCTGGTTCACAGATATTTGCAGATCGAGAAATAGCTCGCTTATTGAAGTCGAAGATGTGCACATAGAAGCAACCTTCGGCGGAGAGTCCTTCCGGTCTTTCTTCAGGCTTAAGGATACGATCTTGAGGAAGAGCATAGGCCATCTTGCTACCAAACATACTGATTCGGTAGCTTGGACGATGGAGAAAGTAGTGTGTATACTTGGGTCCCCAGTCTGACCACGGAATCTTGACAGATATCTCCGAGTGCAAGGCCTTTTCTGAGAAAATGACCACATCGATGACCAAAATCACGGGCGATATGGAAGAGCGAGTCTTTAGAACTATTATTTGTGACTCAACAGAGGGCACGTAGCCCGGTATAAAGTCTGGGTGAGCCGCTGCGCCGTGGAACGAAGGGGTGGCATGGACAACGTATAGGGAGGAAGAATTCGGGAAGAGATACATGGTTCGGAACTGAGGCGACCCATCAAGTTCGTGTAATGTGACGTGGCTATGGAAAGCCTAACAGCCGCGCTCTGTTACCACCCGTGACATGGCCCATAATTAGTAGTCACAAGTCGAGGACTCCGTACACTTCTAAAGAGACCGCGAAGATCGGCAACCTATATATTCCATAGCACAGCGCGGCTGTCTGGCTTTTGTTCTGCAGTCAAAGTCTCATCTCGACAGGTATATGGCATTACTGAGTTAAATACAAGAAAGCCCAGATCACCACTCGTCTCCATTATTATCCTCTTCGTCATCTGTGAACTCCCAAACAATTACACCATTAAAATCCTCATCGGAAACTGCATCACTGGCAGCATGTTGGACATCAGGTTCATCATCGGCTAGTAAAGTGTCCAGCTGCGTGTGATGAGAAACATCTACGCCAGAAAGTTAGCATGACTAGCCAAGAAAAAAGGTGAATCCAACCTAAACCACGCCCCCCACGGACGCCTCCCATGTAATAAAAACCACTGTCGTCGTCCTGGAATGGCAAGTCTTCATGATTATCGAGCAAAGGTAGTTCGTCGTCATCCGTGACAGATTCCGTGGCAGATATGATTTCAGCTGGTAAATTGTCACCGAGCTGGATAGCATTGAACATATCCAAATATACTGCCCATGCAGAGTCACAAGTGATGACGGGACACCCCAAGTGGGTGTAACAAGAAGCAAGGTGATGACCAAGAGTGCGTGGTACGAGGTCAAATACCGCATGAGAAGAATTGATATAGATGTGACGAATATGTTCAATGGCACCTGTCTTCTGCCTGAGTACTCAAGTTCCCAAACTCCATGGATCTCAGACTGGAGAATCATGGCATGGTGTCAGTAGCTCCTGATCACGAGTTCGTCGCAAACATGTGGTCTGATTCTTGAAGCAATACTTGACAACTTTGAGTCTCACTGATCCACAGAAGTCATACACATGGCTCGGACTCCAGTCACTTTTGCAGAGTGATGTGCTGGTGCACAAGTCAGTTTCATAGGTATTTAAACTACAAGACACTACTATGCCATCTGAGTCGTCCCCTCTGGTCCATCTCCCCATTCTTTCCACACCCTCTATGGAACTTGTATCGCAATTCACTGAGGACACATATGCCAAGGAAGACCGCATATGTGAGCAGCCAACCTGTGCTGCTAAAATCCTGAAGGGCGACCCTTGCTTCTACATTGCTACTATTGACCCCAACAAACCAGGCTGCTTTGTCTGTGGCTCATGCCACTTGCGCTATCAGAAGAAAGCAGCAACTACTGTGAGACCTTCCAGTAAGTTGCACTTTCTGTACAGTCCGCTTGAGCTCATCCATGCTCACAGGTCAGGGCATTGGGTTCCGCATGCCAAGTACTGACCAATACCAACCACCCCGCCCTCTCCCAGATTTACATGGCATACGGAGATCTGTCAATGCTGCCCAAAGGACTGGTGAGCCTATTTATGATTCGTGTCTGTTGCAGGACTTGACATTCTTATAGCCACAATTAATCTGTTACGACTAGGATAGTTCTTCCGTTGTGTTCCAATAAAGGATGATCAAGACAATGGCGTTCAATAGTTTCAGAGACAGACCGAGTTTCGAGGGCTCGTCTGAACAAGTCAAGTTTCTAAGGCTAGTCGAGTTTCAAGGGGCTCGCTAGATCGGATCGATGTGTCTATCAGGTAGAACCTAGTAGATTCAAGTTAAGGAAAAAGTACAGAGTACACGAGGGTTTATATAGGTAAGCGAATGCGCACAGACCGGGTCGAGAAAGGAAGGCATAGCTAGTAAAAGTACAAGAAAGGAAAAGAGAAATCGTACGATAGAATGTCATAGAATGCTGCGGAATGTTCATGATACTTTGTCATGTGAATATCGGTAAGAAATGAGTAAGCGAAGTAGCCGGTTATGTGATGAGAAGAAAATGAGTAAGGCGCCAGCACTCTTGTAACATTACCCCCTTCGTATCGTTGAAGTCTCCGACTTCAACAGCTCTCAAGCCTCGCGTTCTCATAGTAGATTGGGTCGGCGTCAGCGTTAGCAAAGTTATCCAAGTCGCGAGAAAGCTTCTCATCTTCTTCATCCTCCCAACGTCTCAGGGCGTCATAGAACCCAGGAGTATTGGTATCCATATTTCGCAGCGCAAAGATCTTTTGTCCGTGGAGGGAAGGACAGTATGGGGAGAGATGGTCAGGAGCGTCCATAAGACATACTCTGCATCGGTAGGTGGGGCAACGTTTATGGCGATGGCCGAGTTGTTTGCAGTTGTGACATACGATGTTTTCGAATACAGAGTTGAGAGTTCGGATTAGGGACAGGGATAGGTGCTCGTGATGACTCAAATTCTGCGGTGGAACAGTGATCTATGTAGTCTTGGGCTGGTTTGGAAAGGCCGATGGATAGGATGGTTTGTTTACGAGGTGGTTTACGACGAGTGCTCATTTTGGCTGGCTTGCTTGGTGACGAGGTTGGGGAGGACACAATGGGTGACGGAGTGGATGGTGGTACAATGGGCAAGAGATGAGGTGATGGTGGGGTAGTGACAGTGGTTGCAGTTCGTTCAGCGATGATATGGATGACTCTGTCTACATCGTCACGGAAGGTGGCGGGAAAGAGGAGCTGCATAGTGGATTTGATTTTGCGCTGAAGGTAGCGTAACTGATTGACGGCGTCGGGATGATTGATACAAGGGAGGGTTTCTTCAACAGAGTGAGTGGCGCGAAAGATAGCAAGAAGGAGAAGGGAGTTGTAATCGTTTCGTTCTACGAGAGTCTTTTCTATTTCTATAGCATGCTGGGCGCTGGTGAGGACAGCTTCAAAAAGAGAGAGACGGTCTTGTTGTTCGAATAAAGCGAAGTAATCAGAAGAATGAGCTGAGGAAGTAGGGGAAGTGGTGGAAGGGGAAGACAGGGTTGTGGAAGACATGTTTCGTTCAGATGGTTTCTGGGATGAGGAGATGGGAGATCTTGAGTCGTTTCTTATAGTTCTGGAGGATTTCTGGGGCGTTTTCTAAAGCGTTTTCTGGAAGCCATGTGTTATCTGCAGAGGAGTAACCTTTCCACGACACGAGGTAGCGGCGTTTCCCTTTTTGTCCTTTGTGAGCCAAGATGGTGTCTACTTCGTATTCTTCTTCACCGTTGATGACATCAGGAGGTGGTTCAGGGAAGTTCGGGCTGTGGATTTCGGTTTCCCGATAGGATGATAGTTCAGAAGCATGGAACGTGGAGTGAACTTTCCATTGTTCTGGGAGGCGGAGTTGGAAAGTGATAGGGGAAAGGACGGCGGTGATCGGGAAAGGTCCGTATCACTTGGGCGCAAGTTTCTTTGATGGGAGGTGAGTCATGAGGTGCGCAGCGGATAACCAAACCTTATCTCCAACTTTCCAGGGTTCGTACTTCTTTCTGTGAGATCGTTCCGCCATTCGCTGTCTGGCAATATTGTGACAGGCGAGGGCTTCTTCTCGGATCTTCTGGAGGTACGTGACGTGTTCTTCTGATGCAGGGATGGCAGATGGTGGGAATGCAAAGGGGATCCCTTGGGGTTCGTAACCCATCATGAGGAAGAAGGGGGAGGCATTGTGTGAATCGTGTTTTCGGTGATTGTGAACGAATTCAGCCATGGGAAGGTGTTTTACCCAATCAGTGGGGGCGGAACGGCAATAGATATGAAGATAGGTTTCGAGTTCTTGGTTTAAGCATTCAGTCTGGCCATCTGTCTGAGGGTGATAGGTGGTTGATAGGGCTACTTCGTAGTCGAGGAGTCTTCCGAGTTCTTTCGAGAATTTGGATGCGAATTGCAGACCTCGGTCAGAGATGAGTTTGTCATGGAGTCTGAATCTGAGGAAGACTTTTTTGAAGAAAAGTTGGGCGACGCCTTCGGAAGTAATGGTTTTCTTGCAGGGAGATAGAATTACCCCCTTTGTAAGACCATGGTCTACCACGACCATGATAGAATCGAAGCCGGCGGATTCGGGGAGGTCGGTGATAAGATCGACTGAGATCTGGGAGAAGGGGCGCATGGCAGATGAAGGGATAGGGTTCAGGGGAGGAGTGACCGGGTGCGTATCGGATTTCATCTGTTGGCAAATAGCACAACCATCAACGTATTTCTGGATAAATGAGCCCATCTGAGGCCACCAATAGTCACGTTTGACTAGATCTTCGGTTTTGAAACGACCAGGGTGGCCGGCGGTGGGGTGATCGTGGTGAAGGGTGAGGATATGGGATCGGAGGTGGGGAGGTACGTAAGCGTGATCCTTATAGTACAAGATATCATCAGTGAAACGCCAGTCAGAAAGGGAAGATTTCATAGGAGGGAGGCAAAGGCCATTAAGAGCATCGTTCGCAATCGAGATAATGGGATCGGAGATAGGATCAGGGGATCTAAGGGCATTTTCGAAGTCAGTATCAATAAGGCGAACAAAAAGGGAATCAGGGAGAAGGGTAATGTCAGTGTTATCAATAGAATCAGGGAGATGATCGGGTCGTCGAGAAAGGGCATCAGGGGCAGCTAATTTACTTCCAGGTACGTGATGGAATTCTAAGTCAAATTCAGAGAGAGTCAGTTGCCATCTTGCTTGGCGGCGAGTGAGTTTCTGAGAGGATCGAAAATAAAGGAGATTCTTATGATCGGTGAAAACGATGACGGGATGGGGATTTCCTTCAAGGTAATGGCGCCAATTCTTCAAAGCTCTGATGACTGCTAAGAGTTCTCAATCGTATATTTGATAATTGCGCTCTGCAGGGTTGAAGGATTGGGAAAGGTACCCGCAAGGGTGGTAGACGCCATTTTCGTCAGTCTGGAGGAGGACAGCACCCGTGGCGACGAGGGATGCATCAGTGGCAAGGGCAAATTGCCGGGTGGGATCTGGGTTTCGGAGGACAGGGGTGGACAGGAAGCAGGCTTTGAGTTTGTTGAAGGCTTCGTCACAAGAAGGGGACCATTCGAAGGTGACAGTTTTCTTGGTGAGATCTACAAGGGGTCGGGCGATGTCGGAGTAGTGGGATATGAAGTGGCGATAGAAGTTGCAGAATCCTAGGAAGGAGCGGACGTCTTTGACCATTTTGGGTGTCGGCCATTCTTCTATCCCTTTGAGTTTGGCTGGATCCATCGCAATCTGCCCGGGGCATATGATCATTCCTAAATAGTCAACTTCTTGGACGTCAAAAAGGCATTTCTCTGGTTTCAGGAAGAGTTTCTCATTCCTAAGGATTTCCAGGATCCTTGGGGTTCGTTTCTGATGTTCGTTAAGGGAGTCGGAGAAGATGAGGATATCGTCCATGTAGATTACCAGCCATCCTTCGTTGAGTTCCTGCTGGAAAGTACGATTCATGTAAGCTTGGAACGTTGCGGGAGAGTTACAGAGTCCAAAGAACATGACATTTGGTTCGTAAAGACCATATTCGGTGGTAAATGCAGCTTTCCAGCGATCTTCTGGGTGGATAAGGATGTTGTTATATCCAGAGCGAACGTCCATCTTGGTGAAATACTTGGCGTCTCGGAGCTTGGCGATAAGAGGAGGAATCAATGGGAGGGGGTAGGCGTTTCGGATTGTCCATTCGTTAATGTATCGGTAATCTTGGCATGGACGTAACGAGCCATCTTTCTTCCCTACGAAGAAGAATCCGCTTGCTTGGGGTGACTTTGATTCAGAGATGAATTCTTTCTGGACATGTTCGTCGAGAAATGCTTTGACGGCTTCTCGTTCCTTTTCGGATAAGGGGTAGATTTTCGATGATTTTGGAATGAATCCAGGTTTCGTTTCGATGCGATGATCGATTCCTGGTCTAGATGGAGGGAGCTTATTGAGTCCATCTTTAGCGAATACATCAGCAAAATCATGAAGGTGAGAGGGTACGAGTTCTTCAAAAGACTTCTTCTTCTTCGCTTGTTCTCCTGCCATTGCGAATTCTTGGGCCTTGTTGCTTGTTTTGTGATATTCCTCTTCTTTGTCAATGGAGGTGGCGAGGATCCAAGAGTTTCGTAGTGGAGCTGCAGTGGTGGCACGGCGGATTTCGATAGCGGAAGTTCCATCATGCGTGAGAGGGGAGTCATAGGAAAGGTTCTCGATAATGCAGACGGATGTAGCGTCTTCGGCGTATTCGATAAGGACTTCATCGTCTGAAAGGGGATAGGTGGCGACTTCTTCTACTTTCTGGGCGAAATGATCTTCGACCCATACGTCTTCTTTTTGGTCGAAGTCAGGCATCTCGACTTCGTCGTCGTCTGGAATAGGGAGGAGCGGGGGTAAGGATTCGTCTCGTACTTCTTCGACGGTGGTTTTCTTTGAAGATGCTGGTGTGAAGATGGGTTGGAGATTATTTGCAATCCGTTGCTTATCGATGGTTCGTTCTATTTTAGTGGATCGGGAGGTTCGTGGGATGGAGATAGTCTTGGGTGTCCAATCGATTGAAGGGTTGATGGCGCGCAGCCATGGGATTCCAAGAAGGATTTTGTCCTTTTGTCCGAGCTTCATGACGTTGAATTTTCCTATCATGGTTCATTGGTCAATCTTGATTCCAAGGACGCAATAGTAAGAGACTGGCCCGTCTTTAGAGATCGAGCCATCTGCGAGTTTGATTGGGAAGGGTTTCGAAAGGCGGTGGATCGGGATCTTGTTTTCCTTGACTAATTCCCAGCTGATAAAAGTTCCAGCTGCACCGCAGTCAACAACAACGGTGGTTTCGACGGTTTGCGCACGCTTTGTAGAGATGAGGGTAGCCGGTACCCAAAATTCTTTTCTTTCTCCTATAGATTGTACAAGGCGTATTGAAATGGAAGGTACTGACGTCGTAGCAGTCCTTCGTTCTAAAAATCCATCCTTCTGGTTTCTTCGGCATCTTCATCGTCATCTTCTTCTTCAGGTGCTCCGCGCCTTACTGGTACTTTCCTATTGTTCCTTCCGGCATCTCCTCGAGGGTGGAAGGCAGGGTCGTTGGCACGATGACCTGTCTTGGCGCACCTGAAGCATTTTCCAGTGCGCATATACTCCTTTCTGTCAGCTTCGGTGAGGCGATCTACGTCCATGGCATTAGGGTCTTTGGAGGTAGAGGGTACGTAGCGATTAGATCCATAGTTCTTCTTCTTCTGTTGGTTACCATGGCGGTTTCGGATGGCAATGAGATGGTTCCTGGTGTTCTCAAGGTTGGTGCACTTCTCAACAAGTTTGTCAAAGTCGTTAGGGACATCTCCGGTGTTGTAGAGACGGTTGAGTAGACCAGGGTGAAGATCATCAATGAAGAATTGAACTTTGGCTGTCTCGCCAGTGATTCCTGATCGGGTGATGTACTGGTTGAAAGAAGAGAGGTATTCAGTGAAGTCATTTCCTTGCTTTAGAGTTCGGAGCTTGTTAATAGCAGAGGCGGTGACATCGAGGGGGGCGAACGCTTTCTTGAACTCTACAACGAATTCATCCCAAGTTCCATATCCGATGGGTTGGCTGGTGGAAGAGCAGATACGGGTTTTGTCTTGAGCGAGTTCAAGAAAAGATTCTGCCCAAGTGGCGGCTGCTCCTTCAGTCATATGAGAGAGAGCAAAGATAACTTTCTTCTTTTCTTCATCATAGACCCTGTCGTTGATGTCAAGATACGCGGTAGTCATGAGGAGCCATCTGTTGGACTCGTCTCAGTCTCCATCAAAGTCAAAGGTTCCAATCTTTAGTTCAGTTTCTTTGGTGGTCATGGTCGTCATGGCTGGGGCAGCGGGTGGCATGGGGAACTGTCGAGGTGGGAGTGGTGGGAAGTTGGGTGGTGGTGCGAGTGAGAACGCTGCGAGGGCTGGTGAGATTGATGTCGGGTTCTGGGATCTTAAAGCGGGGGAGCTTGGTGCGGTTTCTGGAGTAGACGATCCTTCTGAAGTTGAGGACTCTACAGGTTCTGGGTTCCGTCACCACGAAATGTTGGCTACTCGTTCTGGGGTTCAAGGGTTCAGCGTTACTTGGCTAGTAAGGCGTAAAAGATAACTTGAATCTTTTGCTACAACTAGGATAGTTCTTCCGTTGTGTTCCAATAAAGGATGATCAAGACAATGGCGTTCAATAGTTTCAGAGACAGACCAAGTTTTGAGGGCTCGTCTGAACAAGTCAAGTTTCTAAGGCTAGTCGAGTTTCAAGGGGCTCGCTAGATCGGATCGATGTGTCTATCAGGTAGAACCTAGTAGATTCAAGTTAAGGAAAAAGTACAGAGTACACGAGGGTTTATATAGGTAAGCAAATGCGCACAGACCGGGTCGAGAAAGGAAGGCATAGCTAGTAAAAGTACAAGAAAGGAAAAGAGAAATTGTACGATAGAATGTCATAGAATGCTGCGGAATGTTCATGATACTTTGTCATGTGAATATCGGTAAGAAATGAGTAAGCGAAGTAGCTGGTTATGTGATGAGAAGAAAATGAGTAAGGCGCCAGCGCTCTTGTAACATAATCCTCCCAGAGTCATCGCTACGTCACATGGCCTCCAGGATGGTCGTTCAGGGCCAATTCTTGCTATACCTACCGGTTCAAGCTGGAATCAGACCTCTCACAGACTTGGAGTGCCAGTTGGTTACACTGCCAATCACGCCGCCCATGCTTCCCAGCGTGAATACTGGTCGAAACTTTCCTATACTATGGGCTCACATGCAGAGACAATCACTCTCGATATTTCTGCTGTGCATGATGCTGGCCCAAAGCATAAAGGCAGTCGTGGTACACCGATTTCAGTGAGTATTCCATGCTTTGTATGTATGAACTGCTATCTTGAACTTCAATTTAGAATATCCACGAAGGGAAAAAGGATATTCATGCACAGATAGATGCACCTGGCCTCATCAACATTGCGCTTGATACTATCTTACCCAAGCTCCTTGCACTATCTCCGACATTCGCATGGCGTACCTTGGAATTCATTGTCCGAGATGCAGGCTGGGTCAATCTTTCAACACATCCAGCCAATAGGATATATTTTTACTCGGAGTGCTGGCATACATCGAAAAGGGGTGGCAAAGAGTCTAAGGTTTTTAAGTCAAAGCAGTTTGCCTTGATAGTAGTCGTCCCTGAGTCCCAGTGGCTCAAGTATGAAGAGTGGCTTGAGAAAACTGAGGTCAGTCTAGATCTGTGCCATTACTGTGGTCGTATAATTGATTTAAATTCAAAGGAGGAAATTCACTATCTTGCACGTCCACTTGCTCGGGATGTCACTGTCTCACCAATGATAGAACAACGACATGCTGATTTGCCCGTCGAAGAGTCTGTTACAACCTCAAAAAGGGTTCGTCAGCACAGTGATAGCATCCCCATTAGTGCACCATCCACTAGTGCACCATCCAGTGGTTTGTCACCGCCCCACAAAAAATTAGCAGCCGGCAGTGCCTTCTGCACTCCAAGCCCTGACCGTGAGGGCCTGAAACAGGCACTGAGGATTGGTGGAACTGTTAACTTGAATGTTAAACAATGTAAGCCCTTGTTGACGTCCTATATCAAATTTTGCTGACGTGCCTAGTGTTGGATTTACAGAATGAGAATGTACAATACTATCCGATACCCACACGCCCTCTTTCGGTCATGCTGAAGAACGCCGAATTTCTATCATACAATATCGAAACTGTCGAGTGCTTGATGGGTCAATTGACCATCAACCTGTCCATGCCCAGCATGTTGGGTGCGGGTGCTTTCAAGACAGCCCACCCAGGCTGGCTGACCTTGTTTTCTCCTCCTTCGTCTGGTCTTGGATCTCGGACACGTCATGAAGTTGCAGTCAAGCGGGCCTACTATCAGGCTTACCCACCGGGAACCAGCAAACCATCCCTTAAGTTCAAAATCGGCCGCTATGCTCTCGCAGATGAGGTGCCCAAACTCCTTAAAGAGGGGAATGTCCTTTACTGGGCCCAGTCACTCCTGCAACTCACTTACGATTTCATTGATCGCTCCATTGCCAGTGCATCCGAACTTCCTCCATTCCAAATTCCTCAAGTTCGCTTCGTGGATGGTGGTCTCGCCTTTGCTTTTGGTCCACTACCCGCACCCAAAGCAGGCTCATCGATGACAAGCTCAGCACGCACAGTTTATCTTGTAGAGGAACTCATTCCTGGTGGAAAGGAAGAATTCCTGAAATACGTTCACAACGCAGACTCAAATCCTTTGCTCGACGAATCTGACGATGGCTATGATCTAGCTCTATTCTTCACATTTACCCAACACGTCCAGTATGTCAAAACGCGGGGTCTAGCTTTCATATCAGACTATCAAGGTGTGTCATGCACGAATTCTATCTCAATAATATACTGACCAATGTATCTCTTGAAATTCCAGGGAGCTCAGAGCTATTGACCGACCCCCAAATCTTGACCCATCCGTGCGTGTATTACTATGTGAGACCTTATTCATGCTAACTCACTAGTGTTCCACGCCATTAGCACTGTAACCCAAGGTAATGATATCTTCGGAGATGGTAACATTGAGGGGGCTGTTAGCGAGTTTGAACAGCAGCATAGTTGTAGTTATTATTGCGAGTGGTCGGGTTTTGGCTTACGTCCTTTCAAAAAGCAGCAGGATAGTAATAGTGGGGACGACGTTGAGCATACTGCCACTGGTAGCGACAGAGATGGCGCTGAGCATGGTGCTATCTTTGAGTGATATGCAGTTTGAAAACTTGTATAGAAAACTTGTATACATGCGATGTTGACTATGATACTCTTGGCAACGACGTTCTGAATCCTAGAGTAGCGGAAAGAAATTGGTAAAACTGAACCAGGTTCCGATGCAAACTGATGACTCAAAGGTGCACGAAGTCCTCTTGCCTGTTATGAATGCGTGACGCTGACTAAGGGAGCGCGGCTGTTAGGCTTTCCATACGTGGCTGTGCCAAATTTGTTTCAGTGACCACTGGCCAAGTTTGAAATTTGAAAGGCGGCATGGTCGGGGTAGACTTTGTAGAGGGATTATATAGGTCGAGATACGGAGGTGCGTGCACTTGGCATTTTTATCCATTCCATGATCCCAGGTTTTGAATCGGTCATCTATCGCAGGATTACATATGTACTGTTTCCCATGTCGAGCTGCTACGCCCGCACACCCCAGGTAACTTGCCCGAGCGGTCGCCATTTCATCATGTTGTAGGTCGTTCCCCGGCACGAAACTGTGTTTTGTTTAGCTTACACTGTATCACTACGGCCATCCCGTCGATTCCAAAGATCCGCGTGTGTATCAGAAACAGCCGAAATTCGACTGCTCAAACTCAAATTCCCAGCAGCCTGCAACTCAGAATCTTCTACCTTCCCAGGCGCATTTTACACTTTGCGATGATCTTCCTCGATTGCGTCACAGCCTTGCTCTGCTCGTTGCTCTTAGTCCCCGGCTTCGCTAACTCCCGACCCAACTGGTTTCTGCACGGTTATAACATCTACTACATCTGTGAGCTCTTAATGCGGATGGACTATGCACCAACGTTAGCCTATCTTAGGGTTCGTGATGAGTCGGTATATGATATATCTCACCTTAATTGCATCTTGAAGTGCGTTGTCCCAGTCGAATTTGCGTGCCATAACGATTGAGCGGCTGGCATAGGAGGTACAGTTGTTAGCGTCAGCATTGATCTCTTGCATGATTAGCTCTTCAGCCTTAGACAAGTGGTCCGTGATACATGCATTATGGGCGGACGTATTGATGGCGAGGATCTGCATGAAGCATTCTCATTGTGTTACACTCTAAATCAAGGATATAAAAATACCTTTGAATAAGAGTCTTTACCCTTGGAATCAAAAAGATGCGAGATGAGATGACTATCGAAGGGAGACATCAACGTGAAAGTACCTTGGATGGCTGTTTCTTGGGAGCATCCTTCGGTAAAGCATCTTCGGGTACTGCCCACTCTGATATCTTCTTGTTATCACCTCCGCCGAAGACATACTTGCCATTCATCGAGAAGGTGACACATTTCACCGCGTCGGAAGGCTGGAAGATGGCGATGGTTCGTCGATCAGAGAGACGCCAAAGGCGGACATGTTTATCCGAGTCGTAAGATGCGGAGGCAACGAGTGTTCCGGCAGGATTAGTAGAAATGGTGTGTATATTGTCATTATGGCCTTCCCATTGTTCACCAACTTGCTGCCAGGTCGATGCATCCCACTCCAGTATGGTAGGTATGTTCGTAAAACCCCCCGAGAGAAGGCGTGTGCCATCAGGCGTCCATGCGAGTGACAATTGGCAAAATCCAAAATACGCACCATCACCGTCGAAGTTTGCGAGGCATTCCCTCGTGGCTGGATTGAAGATTTGGATACTGACGAATGTTCCAATGGCAAGAAGTTCGCCGGACGGCGAATACCGAACGCAGACGACCGAATCGGCACACTCGATTGGATTTCCTTCCATCTGCCATGTTGTCGTGTTCCACAGCTTAGCCGTTTTGCCTATTGAACCACTCGCCAGCACATTTCCGTTCGGAGAAAAGTCTAACCCATAGTCCCAGTCGTGATTGGAATGGCCTCGCATCGGTTGGGTGAGAGGTTCCCCGGTTTCTCCGTGCCAGGCGATGACCTCTCCGATTTCATCACGGCTTGCTATTAATTGCCCATCTCGTGATACTGCCAATGCCCCCACCCCACCACGATGCCCCTCCATCCTCTTCAGCACGACACCTGTCTTCAAGTCCCACAGACGAAGTGTCTTATCGCGCGAGCCAGTGACCATACGTCGTCCATCGGGGAAAACTGCGACTGCGAGTATTACGTCGAGATCATGATCTCCAAACTCTCGAAGAGGCGTGGTGCCTGGAAGGAGCTGCGCCATTTTACTGGAAATTTGGGAGACTCCGTGCGATGCAAGACTTCCAGAGTTTATTCGACGAGGAATAGAGTATGATTCAAAACTAACTCGTACTTAAATACTGTATTGAGGTTGTAACCAGGAAACACAAGAAACGAGAGGATAAAGGCGTTGCGCCAAGACGTCGCTATGACTTGAGCGCGAGACAAAGGAAAGTACTTGTTGTGAACTCAATGCAGGCTTATACAGCAATGAATGAGATGAAGAATGCAGAGGATGGCGGGTACTGGCTACTATACAGCGCCTGCGATATCTATACTTTACTAGATTAAAGTTCGTGGGCATGCACGATAAACAGACTCGATCGCGGCGCGTCAGTCACGTGTTCGAAAATCAACCCGTGTATATAATAACGCACGACGGTGCATAATACTACCCAGATTATCAGTTGTTCTTTGTAGAGAAGTTGACAATTTCGGGGGTAATCTTACCACAGCCAGGCTATAGCATAAGTATCGTATCTGAACGCGAAGAGTAAAAAGAAGGAAAGACTGTCTTCCTGCCAAAGGTCTGACTAATACTCGAACATCTATGTAACCCTAACCTGAGGTTAGACAAGTCATCTAACCTCCCGCTCCGAAGCGTTTTTCAAGTCCTCTTCGTGCTGGCGTGCAGAAACCGCTAGAGTATACGTTCAAGCCTCACGCTCTCCCAATCATGTTTCCAGAGCTGGCATACACACCCTCCTTGGACTCTCCCTGATCCGACTAGCACTGCACCATGCTGCTCGACCCTGTCACCCGCTCAGCTTGGGTCCCAAACTCTAGTGATGCGACCCTCTTGTGACAGTATTGGTCCTTTGGAAAGGGAGATCTGTCCAGGAGTGAGCCTAGCTGGTTGGAGAGACAGTTAGGAAGGGTGTGTCATTCTTTTGTCCTGTTCCGAACACGCTGCAGAACTCTTCACTGGTACAGGACTCACATCCGAAGAGATCACCGCTAAACGCCGTACAGAGCGCAAGCAGTTCAAGCTCGATCGCGCACAGGCAATTGCTGCTGCTGCGGAAGCAGAGACTGCTTGTAAGGACGAAGGCCGCGTCATCGCACATGGTATATCGCCGTATGACATATGGATAATCTGCTGCGACCTGGAAACCATCGTCTGCATCTGTGCCTTCGGAACAGCCGCCTCTCGACGTCAGACCAGATGAAGAGATTGAGCCAATACAGGACTTAGACATCTCCAACCCTCGCTTCAAGAGACCCTTTTTCTCATCTGGGCACTTGATTGCCTGACAGTCTCGCATCCCGAAACTGTCCATCTCATCATTTGTACTCAGAACACAGCCACCTTTACCCTCGCAGATACACGGAATGTGTTCCAAATACTCACATGCCGTCGTTAGTTCCGCAACTAGACGCACCATCACATCCACGTTTTGATGATCCCTTCCTCATGTCTTATCTCATATCACCACTATCGCTCTCTTGCTTGGGTCGTCAAAAGCGGCATCAAGTTCTGCGTGGACTATCTTGTTGTATGAGCGCGGCCCACGTATGCTGAGTGTGTGTGGTATTCACCTCAGTTTTCATTTTCTCCTCCTGAACTTCCGAGTTCTCTCAGCGAACGTCACTCTACATTCAAATTTGTCTCAGTTCCGCTGACATTTCTTCAGATTTCTTCACCATTTAAACTTCAGAACGCACAGCATCCACGTGGACATGGCTGAGCATGATAAACCGAGTCAATTCTCAAGTCCACAAGGTTCGTCTCCATCCTTCGATTATGCTAAATTTGTCGGCAGATGTTGGTCTTGTCTTACATCACTATACCTGCGGATCTCGTCGCTTGCGTGCTTTGTGCATTATTTGGTGCGCGAGGTCGTGTTGAGGCAGTTCATTCCGGCACGGACGTGAACCACGCTCAGTGACCTTCATATGACTGGCGCCGCTTTGGTGGTGATGCAGTACTATTCGATCGCAGTACAAGTGTCGGAATCTGTCAGCATGGCCCCCCTTGCTTGCCGCCGCTCTAGATGAATGCTGCTACCAATGGTCTGTCCGTGGGCTTTCTCACTCCCGGAAAACTAAACGGCAAGTATGAAAGAGTTTGTCGCTGTACTTGTCATAAAACCTTGTAGTGCAATACACTTTGTGCATGGCGCCGCATGGTTCGGCACATCACGGTTATGCTTTCTCATTTCACTGCTACATCTGTCAGTCGGTTTTTTCGCGTAGACTGAGGTGCGACAATCGTAGCCTCGTCCGCTCCTCAAGACAACATTTTCGCACACCTTCTCTGACATATCCATCACTGGGTCCAAGAATTTTGTTCTGGATGTCCGCCAAACTACTCGTTTGTTTATGTATACGAACCTCAAAATAAAAGCTCGCGTACAAAGCCTACAGGTGCGGTGTTCACGTTACTCAGAGTGGAATTGTAGGTCCAACTTGCTGAAGGAGCGCAGCCTCCATCCCTAGAGTTCTTATCTTCGATCGACATGAGTCTTTGTCCCAAAAACGACCCAGGCCGCTCTCCATATCCTTCTTTGTGCAAAGAATCATATGCAGAGCGACCTGACGTCACGTTGCTTTTGACGACTTATTTTTTGTTGTTGCATATGCTTTCCCAGATCCCCTGACTCCTCCGTCGGTGCTTACTGGACAGATTAGTAAAATATGGTCCATTCTGACACGGCACCATCTACACATAACCATCTGCTAGTTCAGATTACCTTGGTGCTGTAATCGCGCACCAGCAGCTTCATGCGGTACCAATCAGGCGTGTGGATGCTGTACCTACCGCATCTTCCACCCCGTTGGGTTGGACCTCCTCTGAGTTGAGAGGCCATACTGAGTGGTTCATGGCCACCCGATGATCATTTCCCTCGCATTCTTCTTTATATCAGGATAGGCAAGTCTCGTCTGTGTTCGCTGAAGGGAGTCTCAAACTTCCCAAAACTGGGCATGCACAGCACAAGTATGCGCAACCTTAGTAGGAATTCCAACCGCGGACTGTATAATATCGCCACCGGGTGCCGTGGTGATTATAACCTCTGTAGGGGATGATACGACATCTACATTGATGATCATAATCCATATAACAGTCAGTGCCCAACTGAAAGTGCGCTTCCTCTTTGGATTTTCCGCTCATAGTTATCACACTCATTACTGAGTCCCAGGCATCAACACCGGTTTTCGTGCCCATGAGAAGTTGAATATAGTCTCTAAGCTAGCGGCTGAAAACATTCATCTATACAGGGGAAACGACCTGAATATCAACCGAACCAGATGACTGATCCTAAGTTTCAAAGGCCGTGTTTGGGTCGCGTTAAACCATCGCTGTATTTCAAGTCATAATTAAGAACACTTACCCACGTCAAAGTAAGCCGATCCTGCTTCAAGAACAAAGCTGTGCAGCCTTCTGCGGGACCTCCTCGTATATACAATATTCAGTCCAATAATTCAAATTTCAAAGTGTCTTGGACTTGGTGATACAACTATCTACAATTGATGTCTCGGTAAGCAATCGTGAACATATTGTCTACTATAGGGCGCTGCCTCAACGGACAATAAACAAGGATTCACAAAATAAATAAAAAGAAAAGTGATCGCGAACGCTGTAGAAGATCATTTACATCACTGATTCAGGCAGTCCCAGTACTTTCTTCATCTTCAAACAACTTGAAATTCATGTCCGGCGGAAACCCATCCATAATGAAGTCCAAGAAATTCCTCCTGTGCTTCCCCAACCACGCAAGAGCACCGACGATGACCATCTCATCGATCCATTTTTTGATGGTCATCCCTGGAGTGTCCCCTCCCGGCGACGGCTCGTATCCTGAGAGTGCTGCTCGCAGGATTTTCTTCATATTCAAAAAAAGTAAGTCTGAATGCGCCTTTGGCATTTTGATAACGAGTCGAGCATTGGGTCTCTCGCGCGGCTGCGAGGAGTATGGTTCCGGCAGAGAACCCAGCATTGTGCGACCAAGACATTGGATGATGGAAGCTGTTAACTCATAGTAGCTCTGACTGATGGGGTTGGTAGTTGGCCCAGCCATCCCGCATATTCCTCGTAGCGCATATGCCATGTGATAATCGGAAGAGAATGCCGAGGGTGAAGCCCGCTTGTACGTAAACTCTGTGAATTTCGCGACAACCAAATCTGCTAGGGTGTCCTTCTTGAATAGTCTCGATAGGATTCCGAAGGCCTCTGGGCTGCTACACAAGAGTGTATGCCACACTTCAGGACTGCTTGACGCACGTGTGAGGAAGCTCAGGACGGCAACTTCATCTTGGAGCTCTTCCAAAATACCTTCGCGCCCAGACATCACCGCGCCCAGTTTGCTCATGTATGGTATCATGAATTGGAAGAGCTGGGAAGACGACTCGTTGGGAATCGAGGAGAGTAAAGGGGCGAAACTGACGCCCTCAGCGACAGACATCCGTGAATCTCCTTTGCAGGCCGTGAAAGCCTTCTCGACTTCTTGGCTAATTTCGTGTGCGAATGGGGTAGGCTTTACTTTCTCCATGATTTTAAGGACTAGATGTGCCCTATCATACGCAGAAGGGAACCGCCTGTGTCCGGTGCATATCTGCATGAGTAGCACATAAAGTACCACATCAACAAGTGAAAGTGCGTCGACATCTTGGTCGGGGACAGCTGCTGCAGACTGCAATGGTGGGCGAAGAGCCGACACTTCTGTCTCCATAGTGGCAGTCAAACGCGCAATTAGTGAAACAAGTAGCTCGCTCGCTGGGAAATTAATGGGCGAACTGCGGAATGCACGCGCGGTGCGAAGCATCTTCTCCCTTGACAGGAATGTCAAAGAGCCTGTTTTGTTTACATTGATTAATACAACGGAGTTAAGCGCCGATGTTTGAGGTCGCGTTAGCTTTGTGATTTTGAACACGAAACTGTCGTTTCCCCCTTCTTGAGAAGACCTGTAGCGTACAAGTGACCTTGCAGAATCAAAATTTCCGCGTATGCTGTTTCCTCCACTGGCATAAATTGGAGTTGGTGGTGCTGGATTCGCATTGAGCAAGGAGCTTCTGAAGGTACCGGGCTTCACTAAACTTTTCAGTTCTGGACGTAGTAGCGCACTGCGCAGGACAATAGCAACCCGATGGCTGACCACAAATATCCGGTGTAGGTCAGGGAAGCCACCTGCCAAACCTTCCCACAAACCAAATCCATTGTGGGTGAGGATAAATTCCTCCCCTTCCACGGCTTCCCAAATACTAAGGAAGTAGTTGTCCGCCTGTTTTCTATAAGCGAGTGCTGGGTAGTGTTCGAGACCAGGTGGGATTTGTGATTCGGTCATCATTTTTTGAAGACCTTCTTCACCGTACTCATCTATGAGTTCCGCAGCATCTCGCATGATGTCTGAATGCGACGTGTCTAGGTAGTATCTGAGGATGTATAGCCATGTCTCGATAGCAGATTGAATGCCCTTCGACTTCATGAAGGACTCAATCCACTGACGGGCCTGTGCGTTTTCCGGGTGATCCGCTTGAAAGTAGTGGCTAGCGCACGATACGTTGCGATAATGCATGATGAACAGGAATTTCCGCAGGAGCTCTAGAGACCTGCGGTTCAGAGTGAAAGTACCCTGAGGAAGCGCTTTATGCAAGTCCTCGATGATGGAGGCTGCCTGACGTTCGAGGTCCGCTAGTTTCGCCTCTAGTTCGTTGACATTTTCGATGTTGTGGACATCCTGGTATAAATTGGGTACACCATAAACCTTTCCAATAGGGCGAGTGTCAAGGCCACCCGTAGCCACGTCATAGTAGTGGACGTATTCAGGATCAACACCAGTGAGTCGAAATTCTTTTTGTCGTTCTGCTTTGGACCTGCGACAAAGAATATGATCCCTAGCAGTCTACATGAAGAGTTTACAACGCACCTCACAGGTCCGATTTGGAATCTTCGTAATATGAACCGTGGAATAAAATGTTGATATTGATATGTAGGCGCCTGCGGAGAGTCATCTATCTTCTGAGCTTCTGGGCATGTGACCTCAGTTTTGGCTTGCTGTTTGGGGATTTGAGTATTCCTACGACGCCGTGGCATCCTGTAGTGTTGGAACGAGTGGATGAGAGGGAATGAGCGCTCAGCACGTATGTCTGTGGCGTGCCTCGCGGCCAAACTCGGGCACCATGTGGCGATCTGCGCATGTCCGTCTATAGAAGTTCCTACTACTATCCCTTCCGGTGCAATCGGCACCCAAGGAAGTCGGCAGGTCACACATTTTGGCGGAAAATCGTGACACTTCCCTGGGGTGCTGATTGCACCAGAAGGGATAGTAGTAGTATGGTTTTCGCTTCACGAAGAGGTGCGAGGAACGTGGTATTGAGCACATCCTTATTGTCAACTGAGAAGGGATAAAACTTGATCATGCAAAGAGGAGGTCTTAGAGTGCGTTCAAAACCCCCAAATTGCATGAAACACGTCTCACATATCGTTGCTTACTAGAGAATGTTTTCTGAGACGAAGAAAGCCTGTTTGTAGTATTGCTTAGTCATCACACTGCAGCGCTGAGATGAAGATATACCACCCAGGCCTCAGGGCTTGTATGGCCGAAATCAGTGCCGTAGGGATGATACCCGTTCCTGCTTTGTTGACTACATAGAAACGGGAAGTCAATCCAGTTGGCCTTGATTGAATTAATGTGGATGTTGGTCGTGAAACTGCTGAACAGTCAAACGTGCGGAATGTTTAACAGGATTGTGTTCAAAACGTTCAAGGGCAAGCCTCATCCATTGTTCGAGGGAGTCCCAAACCCAAACCCAGACACCACATCCTCTCTTCTAATTCATAACATACACGCTGGTTACTATACAAACACGACCACAAGTACATACAATGCATCGTATCCAATCCCAGTCATTAATTACATATAAAACCATCGACGTATTCAAGAAGACGGGGGGCAGTTGTACAAAAGATGATCGAGAAGATCGCGTATAAGCCAGGGAATGGAAGGCGGTTGGAACGAAAGCGATGGGAATGTTATTAGCTGTGGTGATGCGTGCACGTTCGGTGACGCGAGGAGACAAACGTCTACTACTTCACCGCTTACGTAAGTGCCCTGATTTTCAACCACAATGTTGTTGCTAACCGAGCCTACTCTCTTCTACTGGAATTTTGCGAACGAACTCATCGATGAATTGAAGGATGCTTGTACTGACACGGTGTCAGTATGGGCGCAAGGAGTTGAAATGCCAACTGTCACAACAGGCGCTAAACGAGTCGCGGGTGTATGTTTTGGTAAATCACATTGTGCACTACGCGGTGCTTACTATTCTATTGCCTCAGACTGCTGTGGATGTGTCCGACGGCATGCCTCCACCCAAGCGCATCAAAACAGAGGCAATGCTCGAGGTAAAACAGCCAAACGCCACTATAGAAAGAAAATACAAGAATAGCGACCTTCCCTTCGGCTGCCTTGATCACAATGCCTGGCGTGGTGTGTTCATTCCGACTATCGCACATGCTGCTGCTGGAGAGAGAATATCGATCCATGGCAGATTGACGACAAAATTCTGATCCTCATCCTCATGAAAGCCTGGAAGGTTGTGTACGCAGAGAATCTTTCATTGAAATACTATTATATCCTCCCCAGTAGTCCAGTCTATCATTTGGTATGTCTCACAACTTATGCAAGTAGTTAACTGCTGATAATTCTTTCATACAGTCCAAAGAGCAGTTGAGTGAATGGCGCAATGGATTTGGATCCGCCGCCATCATGATCCTCATGAGCTTCATGGCATCCGATACTGCCGCCTTTTCAACTTATGAGGAACGTTCCGCATTTGCAAATTTTCATCTTGATGGGAATCGTTTCCTTTTTGAAGATGCTTCTGCTGACGACAAGAAGGTGAGGGTACCGATTGCGCTTGATTCATACTAACATCCAGGTTTCTTAGAAGTGGAAAGGAATGTGGCAATCGCCGCTTGTGCTGCAACATTTGCAGCGCACTTCAGTTACACTCGAGGCCGTGTACCTGTCCAAGACCTCAGAAGTGAAGAACAGCTCTGTCGAACAGCGCTTGCGCTCTCTGCTGCTGCGGTAAATCAGTGCCGTTCTAGTACCTTATTACACTAACTATCGTTAGGTTAACGCAGTCTGCGTCTCCTTTCGACCGGAGCGATGAATTTAGAGATTAGGACCACTGTTGAAAAAGGCAAGAAAAAGGCGCACGAAAGAGCATGGTCCCAGCCTCTAACGGCGACATATGGGAAGCTACCATCAGCAACGACGAGACCTTCTGCGAACTTCTCTGGGGGTACGATAGTCGGATGTTTTTGAAGGCAATCTACCGCGTGCCGGCAGAAAACATGCTGGAAATCATAGAGAATGTGAAGCCATTTCTGAGAGCCGCTACTGGTGGTGGACGGTCGGAGACAAATAGCACGGAAGATAAGGATTTCGTCGATCTCTTTAATTTCCGATGAAGGTGAGTGGCTCCTCCTTGAGCGCCCGGTCGGCTCATGAGAAGTAATGACCAGACCCACTAGATCAACTTGACCATGCCCTACTCTCGGTCTCCCCTTCTAACATTTCTCTGTCGCTACACCAGAGTATCAGTTACCTTTCCCCTCAGTTTCTCATGACTTTTATTGCTATCGCCTTAATTCTTGCTTTCGTTGTTATGAATTTACCGCATCCTGCATCTTACTTGACATATTTTTAGTTTTTACGACCCTCTGAGTCTTAAACCCCTCCTAATCGCTGCTTTCCATGATACCAGAATCAATCATTTGTGTTTCAAAACCAAAAGCCCGACAAGTGTCACAACGCATCAAGACAATTTTATGTGCGAATTTCCTGACCTGATTGAAACCCTTCTTATCTTGACGTAGTTCTTCGTAGCGGTGACGTTGGTTCCCACTGCTCGTGACGCCATCTCGCCGCCATACCTTTGGCCTCTCGTTCATGGTGACCTCCATTTGCATGTATACATACACGATTCAAAAGACAACACAGGAAGATCGAACTGGGTCATCGCGTCGCTTTGGGCACGTTTTACCTGTACGTCGTGTCATGCTCGTGTTCCTCAATCTTTTTTTTCAGAGTGAAGAGGAAGCGACCTCGGTGAAGAACAGATCATGACCAGCCCCCTCTTTGTCCGTCATACTGGACAACAGACTACAGTGGAACACAATGGTCCATTCGCGGATAGCCAGCTTATCGTCTGAACATCGAAACCATCTGCGATTATTTTGATGCTGTTGTTGCACATGAGGGGTTGCATGCGGTACCTAGTACCTACCACATCTT
Source organism: Suillus ampliporus (assembly GCA_016584345.1). Classification (NCBI taxonomy): domain Eukaryota; kingdom Fungi; phylum Basidiomycota; class Agaricomycetes; order Boletales; family Suillaceae; genus Suillus; species Suillus ampliporus. Next base: position 7,336 of record JABCPV010000354.1, on the reverse strand, counting down.
ACATCTAGTCGAAGATATGCCTTCTGCAACCGCCGCCATTTCGTCCACCGGTGAGCACACCGCGGTCCTCCCATTAATATTACTTTTGCTTGCGCGTTGCATGCAGAGGAACGCTCTGTTTCTCATTGGTTAATCGTCTTCGTAATGACTGCATCGTTGCGCTCTTCACTATCCAGTCAATTTGTAGGCATCACACGATTCCAATGGTAATGAAAGATAAAGCATTGAATAGTGATACGATGGTAACTCTCATTGTATCGTGTGATACTGATAACTTACCTTGTTTATCCCACTGGTAGCTCTCGTACGCTAATAAATCTGTATCTGAGATTTCAGATGTTCTTCGAAACACCAAACCATTTATACAAGTACCACGACGAAACTTCGAACAAATAAGTTTCTCCTGCCTTCTTTAGAGTACCCGACGAGTGTTAATCGCGCCAGGCATTTCTTGTACTACACACTACTGCTAGTTGATACATGCCCACGTTCATAGAAAGCGATTGAAGTCATGCTGGTTCCTGCATCGGAGCCAGCCACGAGCTCAGCGCCATACTCTCGAACGCCAAGGACCAGGCGTGGTCCCAGCACAAATATCTGCACGACCTCGAAAAGTGGAAGGACACCAAGATAAATCTGATCGTCCAGGGTATTTAGGGGCTGTAGAAATTATGAACGATGATCGCATGCAGAGGTCAGTGACAAAATGACATACCCCTGAGATCGTTGGAGACAAATAACCGAGGTTGAAGCAAGAAACAGCAACAACGCTAGCATGTGCAAAACTTCAGCAGAAAAAGAGATCCACATCCACATTATGGGCTCACCTCGCAAAGTAAATAATGTGAGTTTTCATTAACACTGTGAAACAGTCCCCGACCATCCCTCCTGCTGATTGTTGTCGCAATTCACGGAAGTGTTTTATAGCAATAGAGACTGCGAGGCACAGTGCGAGGACCTCCCATACAATGGCGAGACCTATCGAATCAAGAAGTAGGCTATCCTCATTAATCTCAACGGCGCATTGATAGGTGCCGGAGAGAATGAGCTCCTCTGGTATTCGTTAATGAGTCATCCACGCAAGTCTTTCATTCACGCTAAAGCTTACCAGCTGACATATGCCTCAGTACTATTTCATAGATCACTCCATCGGCGATGGCGACGACCAGGAAGACGACAACGAGAAGTATCAGCACTTTTCTGCATCGCAGAGACATAGCATACAACCGAGCGATCATGATGACTTGTGTGATGTGTCAGTCAAGTAAATACCACTGAAGTATTGCGCATGCGTAGCTCACCGCTCAGTATTGCATATGCGACAACAGTGATGCAATCTAGTGTCACATACATAATCTGACCTGACACATCCATTCGGTGATCAGCCTCAGAGGACCACAAACTCGAAACAAACTCACAGCTGTAGCAGTCATTATGCTGAACCAACAAGGTGGTGACGAATATCACTCACCCCTACATGGAAGCACAGTGGATTGGACAGGAATGGCGGGCATCAATGCAGAATACTTACTATATCTGTCACCGTGATTGTCGAACTATATACTGTATGGCGCTGGTCAGAAGAAACAAATGTGGTGTACGTGAGGAGCCATACCCAGTATGCTGAGGCTGATTATGAGAGATGGTTGATTAGCACAACGCCAATTGCTTAGCCTTCGAAACATACACAGCATATATTATTCCAAGATAGCGCACCTAGTATATTTTCGAGTCAGCACAACTTGCTAACGATTACAACACAAGATACACGCCATGAGATACAGGACGGTCATGAGGGACCAGTGTTGCCTCTGTCGCGAATCAATTTCACGTTATCCTTATGACATAGGACTCTGCTCACCCAGACAAATTCAACCTACAAAACCATTTTTAGTGAGACAATTGCCTCGGTAGTAACGGCAAAAACCTACCTCTTGTCCGAATGCCAGTGCTGGAGAAACCGTAAGGATATCAGTGGGTCTTTAATACTATGTCGCTCACCCCAGTCGTACACCACTCCAACAGAGGCGACAACTGCAAAACCGCATACAAGGTTAGATCGAGACATCACCGTCATCATCTTGGTGGCTCTCCACGAACCTACAAAATAGCTAACAATACGACTCGCATTAATGAACGGCCACCAACTGGGATCATCTGAGACCACGGCCATACTATTAGAAGATGGCTGTGAGGGAGTGGTGAACGTATGACGAGGGCGCTCGTGCTAGATCATTGTGCTTGCATTTATTGGCCGAATAAATAAAAGCAGTTCATCCATCCGATACGGGTCTATAGATCTAGGTGTGATGCGAATCGTGCGATCATCAAAAAAACCTGTCATCTCAAATTTCAATGAGCATAGGCAGTGCCTCTGGGGCCCCACTGAACGTAATAGCTGGTCTCGTAACTCTCGTTACATTGAACATTCTACCAGAAAGATCAGCGACTAACGTTGACAATTATCCGGGCTGCTAACGTACACCACTCAACGCCTAATCCAATGCGCTGCTTTCTTCCTAGGCTCCCAAGTCCTTGGTCAAGAACCGATCGCCTCATGCGCACCTCTTCGCTCTCTTCTGTCTTGCTCATGCGGCTTTGAGGCGGCGCCGATGTCACAAGAATGTGAAAAATATGGTAATGGCAGTGCGACACTGAATCACTGATGCAAAACCGGTACCGATGCCAAAACGCACTACACTAAATCCATCATGCAGTTGATGGGGCGGCCCCATCAACTGCATCGGTGTTCTGGATACTGCTAGGACATGCATATGGATGGCGGCGACTTGCGTAATAGCCTGCTGTGTGCTTGCCTACAATCTAATCGTCATGCATTTACGGCTACTGTGACATTTTCCAACATCGCTCTGCCGCTACACCAGAGTATCAGTTACCTTTCCCCTCACCTTCTCACGACGTTTATTGCTATCGCCTTAATTCTTGCTTTCGTTGTTATGAATTTACCGCATCCTGCATCTTACTTGACATATTTTTAGTTTTTACGACCCTCCGAGTCTTAAACCCCTCCTAATCGCTGCTTTCCATGATACCAGAATCAATTATTTGTGTTTCAAAACCAAAGCCCGACAAATGTTGTTGGAATCTACGGCAACCATCGCCGAGTCGTCCGACGCCCAGGAACGAGATGACGAGTAGAGAGTCCGAGCGCAAGGGCAACGGACCAGGAACGACGTACAAGTGACGTCGGGCCCAAAGGAAGAGATGATTATGTTTCAGTTCAATATGTTAGATAAGAGAACAACTCACAAGTATAAAGTTTAGCGTTCCGGCAAACGAGCGTCTCAGTTCTGTTCCAAGAGACTGAGACGTGAGTTATTATACCTTACGATTATGTTAACCCCCGCTAATGATGACGTAGTAGACTTACCTGTTAGGTACACGTTTCGTCAATGCGAGTTCTGTTCCAAGAGACTGAGACTAGACTTACCTGTTAGATCTTATCGACCTCTACCTCTGATGATCACCAGAAATGTCACAGCGCATCAAGACAATTTTTATGTGCGAATTTCCTGACCTGATTGAAACCCTTCTTATCTTGACGTAATTCTTTGTAGCGGTGATGTTGGTTCCCACTGCTCGTGAGTCGTGACGCCATATCTTTGGCCTCTCGTTTATGGTGACCTCCATTTGCATGTCTACAGACACAATTCAAAACACAACAGAGGAAGATCGAACTAGGTCATTGCATCGCTTTGGGCACTTTTTGCATGTACGTTGTGTCATGCTTGCGTTCCTCAATCTTTTTTTCAGAGTAAAGAGGAAGTGACCGTGGTGAAGAAGATATCATTAACAGCTCCTCATAGTGGACGACAGACTACAGTGGAACACAATGGTCCATTCACGGATAGCCAGTTCATCGTCTGGACATGGATGGCAATGACAGATGAAAAATTGAATTGTGATGCGATGGTAGCTATCATTATATGGTGTAAAACTGATAACTTACTTTGCATATCGCACTGATAGCTCTCATGCGCTAACAAATCTGTACCTTAGATTTCAAATGTTCTTCGGAACACCAAACAATTTATATAAGTACCACGACGAAACTTCGAATAAATCAGTTTCTCCTGCCTCCTGTAGAGTACCTGACGAGTGTCAATCGTGGTGGGTATTTCTTGTGCTACACACTGCCACTAGTTGACACATGTGCGCGCTCCTGGAAAGCAATTGAAGTCATGCTGGTTCCTGCGTCGGAGTCGGCCACGAGCTTAGCGTTATACTCTCGAACGCTAAGGATCAGGCGTGGTCCCAGCATAAATATTTGCACGACCTCGAAAAGTGGAAGGACACCAAGATAAATCCGATTGGCTAGGGTATTCAGGTCCTATAGAAATGATGAACCGTGGTCGCATGCAGAGATCAGTGACAAAGCGACATACTGCTGTGGTCGATAGAGACAAATAACCGAGGTTGAAACAAGAAACAGCAACAACGCTAGCATGTGCAAAATGTCAGCAGCAAAGAGAACCACATTCATATTATGAGCTCACCTCGCAAAGTAAATAACGTGAGTTTTCATTAACGCCGTGAAACAGTCCCCAATAATCCCTCCTTCCGATCCTCGTCGCAATTCACGGAAGTGTTTTACAACAATCCAGACTGCGAGACACAGTACGAGGACCTCCCATACAATAGTGAGTATCCAACCTATCGAATCAAGAAGGAGGTTGTCTTCATTGATCTCAACGGCGCACTGATAGGTGCCGGAGAGAACAAGCTCCTCTGGTATTCGTTAACGGGTCATCCGCGCAAGTCTTTCATTCATTCATAACTAAAGCTTACCCGCTGACATATGCCTCAGTATCATTCCGGCGATCACTCCATCGGCGATGTTGACTGTCAGGAAGACGACAACGAGAAGTATTAGCACCTTTCTGGATTGCAGATACATAGCATGTAATCGAGCGATCATGATGACTTGCATGACGTTTCAGTCAAAGTCAATATCACCGAAGTATCGCAACTGCATATGTAGCTCACCGCCCAGTATTGCATTTGTGACAACAGTGATGCAAAATAGTGTAACGTACATAGCCTGGCCTGATAAATCCAAATAGTGATCAGCCTCGGAGGGTCACATACTCGAAACAAACTCACAGCTGTAGCAGTCATTATGTTGAACCAACAAGGTGAAGATATCAATTACCCCTACGTGGGAGTACAGTGGATTGGACAGGATTGGCGGGCATCATTGCATAATACTCACTACATCCGTCACCGAGATTGTCGCACCATAGGCTACATGCCGCCAATCAGAAGAAACAAACATGGTGTACGTGAGCAGGCATACCCAGTATGCTGATGCTGGTTGTGAGAGATGGCTGATTAGCACAACGTCAGTTGCTTAGCACTCGAAACATACACAGCATATATCATTCCAATGTAGCGCACCTAGAATATATGTTCGAGTCAGGACTCAGCACGACTTGCTAGTAACGATTACAACAAAATATACATACCATGAGATACAGAATGGTCATCAGGGACCAGCGTTGCCTCTGTCGCGAATCAATTGTATTTTCACGTTGTTCTTCTGACATGGGACTCTGCTCACCCACACTAGTTCGACCTATAACACCACTTGTAGCGAGATGGCTGCCCCAGTAACAACATTAACCTACCTCTTGTCCAAATACAAGTGCTGGAGAAACTATAAGGATATTAGCGCGTCTTTAATCCTATGTCGCTCACCCCAATCGTATATCACCCCAGCAGAGGCGACAACTGCAAAACCGCATACAAGGTTAGATCGACAGATCACCAGTGATTATCCGGCCGGCTCTCCACGAACCTACAAAATAGCTGACAATACGACTCGCATTAATGAACGGCCACCAACTGGGATCATCTGAGACCATGACCATACTATTAGAGGATAGCCGTGAGGGAGTGGCGAACTTGTAGATGTATGACGAGGGCGTTCGTGCTAGATATATCAAGCGCTGTTATGTTCGTGCCTGCATTGATTGGCCAACTAAATAAATCGATCCAATACAGGTCTAGGTGTGATGCGGTCATCAAAAAAATCTGCCATCTCAAATTCCGATACGCATAGGCAGTGCCTCTGCCTCGCGGACCCGCCCCACTGAGCGTGATAGCTTATCCAAGGTCTCGTTACATTCTACCAGAAATGTCAGAGATGAACAATGGAATTGGCGACAGATAAAGTGACTCACCTCTCTTATCCCGTTCTTACTTCCCTAGTCAAGGAGTTCCATCAGTGAAATCATGTAGTTCATATATCCAACACAGGCCCATGCGTGATCATTGATGCAACAGAATGCAACCATCGAAAAAGCCTGGCGTCTCAATGGCTCTCGATAAGCGTCGGCGCTCTCTCCGCCTTAACAACTGATTGTTCCCACCCTTCCTAGACGCCAGACCAGTATCATCACCCAATTGCGGACCCGCCACTCCCCCCTCAACCAGCATCTCCACCGCATAGGAAAAAGTGACTTCCCCCACTGCCCATTCTGTCCAGAGATAGTAGAATCCGTCCCTCACTTCCTATTCGACTGCCGTCAATATGCAAGAGAACACCATATCCTATCGAACGCCCTACGCCGCAAAGCAAGCTCACTCACCTACCTACTAACCTCCGAAGATGCAATCAGACCGCTCATGTGATACGTAAACAGCACAGGAAGGTTCAGACCCACCTTCGAAAACACACGCACATAGGCAATACATCAATTATATAACACTCTAAGACCAGAGGGAAAGATTAGCGCTGGCCGCCCAGTCACTGTAGAAGAAGAGAGGCAAAAGGAGAATCTATCGGACAGCAGGCACCAGGACCGAAGCCGCGACAAAGCCAAGACACGCGCAATACCTGGCCAATACCCTCCTTAAGCAACTCATCAACTACATCATTCCCTCTGTACAAAATTGGCGTCGGCCTTTGCCCGACAACATGCCGGTGGAGTAAGCATACATCCACTCAACACAGACAGATCACCATACATACGTATGATAGTGTAGCAGGAGTAAGCCCCTCGTGTATAGGGCTATATCCGACATATGGTCTTCGACCCCAAAGGACAATAAATTGGATTATTTTTTAAAAAAAAACTGATTGTTCGCCTCATGCGCAGCCCCTCGCTGTCTACCTGGGTCATGAGGCTATGATGTCACAAGGATGCGAGAAAAAATGGTAAGGGCAGTGCAACTCTGATGAAAACCAACCCAAAACGCACTGAATCAACTATGCAGTTGTGGAACCTTGTCCGGGAGAACGACAAGGAACACTGAATGGATCGGGCGAAGGTAACAGGACGAAACTGTGGATTCTTTGAGCGTTGTACTAATG
>JABCPV010000353.1:0-33550 GCA_016584345.1 Suillus ampliporus | reverse complement strand
CCCATTCACTTCCCACTGTCCCAGTGGATAGGCAGCCTCGGCTGCTCGTGTCTCCGCGTCGTCCCCAACTTCCTCTCATCTTGTCAGCTACCCGGAACTTGGTATCATGTTATCCTACACCCCACAGACAGATCTGTGGCTTGAACGATCTCGTCTAGATGGAATGGTGTTAGGCAGTGTGTCCTACGGTGTGTTTTCGGTGAATATATATACCTCGGAAGTTGACATATATACTGCAACAGGCGTATTCTGTCTCCTCACAGTGCAAGCCTGGATCGCCCTTATGAAGCGGCCTCGATATGGGGGTAAAATTGCAGACCATTGTCGCGCGCTTCTTTCTTACATCCTCATCACGTTCGTATTGCGGACGATAAGCTCTGCTGTGAGCGCCAAATATACGGAGATGATTGGAATAGACCTTCGTGATGTACCTGGTGGCCCGACCACTCTAATTGGACAAGAAATGAACTGTCGTATCAATCCAGGGAATTGCTCAATTATTCATCACCCTTCGCGTTGCACGGGGGCAGGCAGTTACACACGAATGGTCGAGTCGAGCTGCTGTAGCACCTACGACTATGATATTTGCAGCGACTGTATCGGAGAAATCAAACGATGAACAGATAGATCCACAGCATGACGTTGTTGCGAAGGTGGTGGGAGTAGACGTGTCATGTACAGTATGAAATGATGTGACATTGTTTAACTTTATACGTACCTGATTTATACCTGAAAGTAATCTTCTTTGTTTGCGCTAGAGCCTGTTGAAGGGTTGTCTGAAGCAGGGACGGGGGTGAGACATTATTACGCACTCGCGAGGGGTCTTGGAGCAAACCTTTCAGCCAAACCCTTGTAGCTACTAAGGAGGCAATTCTTGACTCTCGGATGGAAATCTAGTCCCTGTTATCAAACAAAGTTGACACTCTGACACTCTATTACGTATTGAGGCCCAGAACTTGGAACCAATCATAACGGCGCAAGCGCCAGTCCCCGACGCCACCCTCAGTCATTTGTTTAGCCACACAAATAGTCGGAATCACCGTTTTTCATATTGTACAGGATACATAGGTGGCAGAACCCTTTAGACATTTATTCAGAGTACACTACGCCCTTTCAGCTTTAGTATGATTCAAGCTCCATTTATCCTACCGGCGCTCTTCTTGGCCGGAGACCCTTGACCTGCTCGACTGTTAGCCCTTCATTTTCCATTGGGATCCACCGCTCGAGTTGCAGCGCTGGTAAACAGTTCCTTGGGTGGGCCTGTGAGGGGTAGCAACCTCAGAGACTTCAAAATAGTTTGGTAGATGCGGGAGCCCGCGGGCTTTTTCGGGTGAGCCGCAAAAGTCCACCTGTATGCAGGTTAGCCGAACATCACCTACAAGCGGGTCACAACTTCGACGGCGACAGGCATAGGCATCGAGAAAAACTTGCTGCAGTCCAATGGGTGAATCAACGTGCCCGAAGCATCGCGAATGTTCGGGTTCACAACGGGACGTTGTCGGTGTTCAACCAACACGAGAGCAGAAATGAGCGTCTCATCATCTCGGATGCCGGCGTCATAAAGCGCGGTTACTACCTTCTCCTCGTAAGTCAATCTTAGCTCGTCAAAAAAAGGGATAGTAGTTGAGATGCGCTACTCGGCACTGTCTGAAGAGAAGAAGGTATTCACAAAAACGCGACATGCAGTATCGATATGATTTCACGAATGTACATACCAGTACTTTGCGTGTGTCCCAACGAGAACTTCATGCCGGAATACGCTGGCAACCAACAATACGCGGTGTTGCCTATTAACAAGGGGGTGAGGAAACGAGCAGTGGATCATATACAAGTCCATACCTCGCGTCCACTCATGTCAAGAGTAAGTTACGAATGATTTTGAGTTGATGGCGAACCTTGTCCTTCGTGGCATCGCTGTCTTTAATCGCATTGGAGATTTCACGTGCCAAGGACTGGTCTTGAAGAAAAATGACACAAAGCGTTCTAATAGAGACCGAGCGCGGATGCCAGGGCACGAATGGCGAAGCGTTTAATCAGTTCAAAACGCAAACTGCCGATGACTGTACAGCAGGGAGCAACAAGGTTAAGGTTGTAGAGGAAAGTAGACGTATGAATCCGACAATGACCCAGGACCCTCCCCCACTAACGGGGGAGTCGGGGAGTCTTTGAGCGAATAGGAAAGGCAAAATGTGGCGTCTCACCGCTTGCTCCTCTGCTGCGACGACTGTTCAAACGTTCATCCCGTGCACTTCGTCGTCATCAATGTTCGTTTTCTCCACCCTCCTCTCCTTTCTTTCATCACGCAATAGCGCGATTCAGTGCCTCGCTATTTGGTCACACTCCTCTGGGCCCTGGGCCTGAAGGGGCATCAGACAGCCTACTCGCAGTGACGCGTTTCCCACCCGCCCTCGCAGCTCACCTAAAGCCCCCTCGAGGCCGGGAGGCGCTTCATGCTTTCGCCCGAAAACACACCAGTCCTCTCTACCTCCACTCACTTAATCAACAGACTCGAGTCATGTACACACGTAGCACGTTTCCATCTGGCTGTGATTATTATTGATGACCTGTTTCTGCCCGAGCGACACCTCAGCGTGAACCTCAAACTTAAAGATCGGTGCTTAGCTGGATTCCTATCACTCACGTAAAAGGTCAATAATACCCGGTGTCGCTCAGGGCCTGTCGCCCTGGTGGAAACTCTAGTATTCCGAGTTGTCCATATAAGTAACTGCTTCTTCCCCACTCGTCTCTCACTATCGTCTTAGTTATCCCCACTTGACAATACTAGATAGTAGGCCGCCTCGGTGTCTTCCCTAACCTCCCGTCACCTCGTCAATGACCAAACTCGGGGTCATGTCATCCTACAAACAACAGACAGATCTGTGGCTTGAACGCGCTCGTCTCGATGGAATGGTATTAGGCGGTGTATCCTACGGTGTGTTTTCGGTTACCATACACAATTTGAAAGTTGACATATATATTGCAATAGGTGTATTCTTTCTCCTTACAGTACAAACCTGGATTGCTGTCATGCAGCAGCCTCGATATGGTGGTAAAAACCGTCGCGCGCTTCTCTTTTACATCTTCATCACGTTCGTATTGGGGACGGTATCCTTTGCTGCGAATGCGAAATATACGGAGATGATTTGGATAGACCTTCGTGATGCACCTGAAAGCCCGGCTGATCTAATCGAGGACCAAATGTCCTATCCCATCAACGTTGTGGCGATTTCCACGTAAGCGGCTTTGCCCATACATCTCCAGACTAGTGTTAATGGCCCGTCTCGTCTAGTGCTCACATCCAGGAGTGGTTTATGCAGGCTCTGCTCGTGAGCCGAATAGTTTCGCCATATGGAAATCGGTGCGAGCCTGACACTTTATATGCTTAGCTTCACCGATGTTTTGTGATATGGAATTGGTCAAGACGCGTGATGATCCCGATGATCACGCTCTACATTGCCATGATATGTGAAGTCAATCATTTACGAGCGACAGCACTAGTCACTGACGTCTTAAGCAGCAATGTCCATTCTCGTCCAGATCCAGGCGAGCACCGGCGCCGTATATTACAGTATCAACATCATACTTGCCTACCTCTGCATCGAAGTGGGGATCAGCGTGATTTATACCATTCTCGTGGCGAATCGTTTGCTTGCCATGCGAAGCCTGATGAAGCAAGTCATGGCCCAACATGATTCTACCACCTATGACACCGTCATTGTCATGGTCGTCGAGTCCACCTTGTTATACTCTATCTTCGCTGTTATTTTTATAGTGGCCTTTGCTCTGCATTTAAACGGCATCACTACGTTATGCTACCTGTCTATTTGCCAAATCCAGGTAAGCAGACAAAACCTGAGTTACGAAGTCTCTGATGTTAGTTTTGCTGAACTAGGGCATTTCCCAATTATTCATCATCCTTCGCATTGCACGGGGGCTGGAAGTCACACACGACTGGTCGAGCCGAATTGCTGCAGCACCTACGACTACAATATTCTCAGGGTTTATATCGGACACAATCGAAAAATCAAACGATGAACGGGTAGCTAGGACAGAGCAGGACGTTGTTCAGACGTATTCTACTTCTGTGAAGGCGGCGGAAGTAGACGTATGTATAGTGTAAAATGATGTGACCTTGGTTTAACTGTATACTTGTAACATCTTGATCTATACCTGAATGTAATTGTATGCGCTGCAAGGCAGCAGCCTGTTGAAAGGCTGTGTTGGCTTCTCCCATGACGCGCAAACATGTGTTTTGTATATGTAGGCTCACTTCCCACACAAACTCCGGCATCTCTGGGTGGATCCCCTTCTGACACGCATCTCAGTCAAACCCCACCCGCTGCAGAGACTTCGCCCATGGCTCCAGTCAGTACTGGCAGTGAGAAGCATGCATATGAACCTCAAGGAGAGCAGTCAGATATCCCCACGAAACGCCAGAAGGCTACCAGACATCGCACTACTGGTGAAACGATGTCCACGAATCTTCAAGATGGTCGAGGTAAACGTCAACGGGTCCAATCGAAGCGTGCCGCAGAAGCTAACAACATTGGTGCACCATTTGTGAGTCGGAAAGCTGCACGTAAATGAGTAGCGTCTCCATCAATCTTGTAATTCACATATTTTAGTATACATATTGAGCTTATGCGTGTCGCACAACGATGATCTGTTTGTGACGCAATAAATTGATTGAATGTCTTGAAACTTGTGTGATTGGGTGACGAGGGTAGTAGCTACCGATGACTTAAAAGCAATTTCAACATGTTTTTGAACTTAAGCACTAGCGCAAACCTTGTAATTGGACACGATATCATACTTGGGTAGACTCGTTTGCAGGACTTAGAGGAATTTTCACATCTTGGGCCAAATTCAGCAAACGCAGATCACACAACCTACTGATCGGACTCATCCATCACAAGAATCTCGCGATCCAGGCCCAGCTATCAACAAGAACCACGAAGAAGCATGATGCCATCAACGAAGGCCAGGTACCAGGTCCAGAGAACCGTGGGTCGAGTACCGGACCAGGATCCTCCACTGATGTATCAGTCCTGTGAATGGTAGATACCTGTGACCATAGCAATTTTTGTATCTGGATTGCCCTACCACAGTAAGTACTTAATGTATTATTCTTACAGTATGGCCTGGTCAGGACATTATGATCTGATTGAACAACTAGTCGTGCAAGCCTACCTCGAACAGAGAGCACGCGTCGCGTCCAATGCAAGGGTTAGATGGGCACACCTGAACATTCCTAATAATTTACCACAACTGCCGATCACAAGTTCATCAAGTAAGTCTACCAGATGTGCAATGCGCTTTATCGACCGTAAGTATTTTAATAAGTAATCCCTTATGTCAGTGCGGGAGGGTGTGGGTATGGCCCGAGTCCGAGTACAGGTACAGGTGAAAGTCCTCTGCTTAGAAAGAGCTTAAAGAGCTAGCCATTTGGCAAGCAGAGAAGGGAAGTAGGGCGTCCCGAGGCCAGTAACGGGATCCCAATCTTTGGTTGCATTGAATCCCAGAGTGCCACACCCTGGGTTCGTTCCATTGGTGACATCTTTGAAGCCGAGTGCGAATTCGGGGGAATAGATCTTCAAAAATGTGCAATGTCAGCGACAACTTGAAATAGAAGGGTGATCTGTGACCCACAGTGGGGTTGATGAACCCAATAGTTGATTTATTGCGCGCGAGGCGGGCGTCGTTCACCATGGTCAAGATAGCTCCGACGACAGGCGAAGATGCGGACGTGCCATAGACAAGCTGAAATAAACCATCGATAGCAAGGAGGTAGTTCGCTCCATTGGCAGAAAGATCGGGATACGCGCGGGACTGTGATAACTATCAGGACTGTCCTTGAGTATTAAACCATTAAGAAACATACCGTTCCTGTGGAGTTGTAAATATCCTTCGAATACGAGATCGGATTGGCTGCTAGGTACCCTTCGACCGCTCCCTTCTGATAGTCGGGCATACTGAAATAGTTGCTGAATCCGCCGCCAGAGTAGATGACCTCCTCACATGCGTTTTCGGGTTCCGATACAGACTGGCCAGGACTAACTTGAGTGGCACCAACCGAAGTCACATACGGGCATGTACTAGGGAAGGTTGGATTGAAGATTTTACCATCTGCAGTCACATTACCTGCGACAAAATGAGTTAATGACACACCATACAAGATAATCTGCGAAATTACCACCGGGATTCAAACAGTATCCGCCGTTGCCTCCAACACCAGAATCTCCTGAACTGTAGAGGATGGTGACGCCCATGAGACCGAGCTTCGCATACTCATTGCATTGGCGAATAGCATAGGCGGCAGAGAGGTCAGCTTCATTATATCCATAGGACGTGGAAATGACGTTGGCGGGCTTGACAGTTCCGCAATCCTCATTGCCTACATTATGAAGCGGAATATAGTTGAAATATGGTCAGATTTATAAAACTTACCCGTGTATCCGCCATCGGCGGTGCCAGGATAAACAGGATCCTGAGAGGGGTCACCGCCGCCGTCGTAAGTGCAATATGTTCCATCCAGGGCATCAAGGAAGCTGTTGAAAGAGGCACCTGAATGTCAGCGCAGTCAGCCTTGTATGTTGGACCTACCGGTCGCCTTCGTACCTTCAATCGCATCTCCAACTTGGTAAAGAGTAACGTTTTGTCCCTTTGTTACCAGGGTCATGCTATACACGAGGTCGAGGTTAGATTCCCCATTGTAGTCAAAAGACACGTTTACGGTCTGGAGGAAGCCTAACACGACCGAGTTGGTCAGTCGCTCTCTGCAGCGAATGATATATAATAGTACCTCCATCTATCGAGACCATTGTGGGGGAAACGCCTTCGAGACCGGTGGAAAAGTTCTTTGCGAACATGTCGAGATCAGACTGGATATAAGCCTGCGGGGTGTATTCCACTTCGTGGTCCGTCAGTCCTTAGCATAATTGCACGACGGAAGTCTACGCACCAATTCCGTAGCTGTTGGATTCGCCAGAGACCGGCTCATACCAAAGTCCATAGAGAGTCCTCAAGCAAATTGGCGTGATCTGCTCATCACAGTTCTCGAGTTGATTTAAAATGTCTTGGACTTTACCGGTCGTCTTGGGACTGCTACCCTGACCAGGTTGGCCAATCGGGACTCTATTGTGTTGATCATGCTTCTGGGGCTTGGCATCAAAATGTATGGTGGGTGTCACAAAGTCGACATGCGGGACGACGTGCTCTGGTAAATGGTAACTCTCACAGGCTGTGGTCAAAAATTAAAACTAGATCAAGGAGCGCTATGACACCAAAACACCAAAACTAACCAATGTGTTTTGCACCAGTTTCATGATCGTAGACATGGTATTCAGCAAGCAAGAGATTTTCAGCCTCTTCGACAGTAGAATCCACTTCGAGCCATCCCTTGGTAGGTGACAGTCTCACGCGGTGGGGTTCCACACCGCTTTCGATCAACCATGAGCGCACGGTCTCGACGGATTCGGTACTCGGGGCAAACTTGGCTGCGACCTGACCTGCAGACCAATGATTGCCATAACTACGTGAACCAGGATACGAAACTTCGTTGAGCAGCACTTCGATGTGCTCGATATTTGACTGGGCAAGTGCAAATCGCAAAGGAATCGGCGCAGAAGGATTGAGCGTTCGAGCACGGGTCCATCCTGCGGGTATATGAGAACGCTTTTCGTGAAGCTTCCAAGGAGAGATTGTGGGGTCGGCAATCGCACTAGCGGCGAGGCCGAGTGTAAATGAAAGGACTGGAAGAAGGAATGGCCGCATTCGCTGTAAGAGCAAAGGACGACAACAAAGTGGAAGAACAGGTTAGTGTTATTGAAGGAGAACATCGATTTCATATATAACCCAAGGGCCGAGAGACCTAGTCTCGATCGGTTGCATGATAACACGATATTGCCTTGCGCGAACAAGTATAATTAAGTAACGAACAAGCATAGTAACTTAGATCATTTACCTGGTGACATTACACAACGGGGATCATCCACTGCGGGGACAGCTGTCACAGAACGGAACTTCTCATTCTGAACCTGACATCAAGATCATGATATGACGTATGATGCATCTATACATACCTAGCACTACCATGACCTGTCCATGTCAGATCTTCAGGCTTCAGGAACCAAACGAGGATGCTATGAATATCGGGAACAAAGTCAACAGCCCGGCCCTCAATAACAGTCATTCGTGCACAAGAATTTCGCACTTCCTGAGTCCCAGCCTGCGTCTTGTCCAGTGCAGTGCGTGGTCCCATGCGAGCTCTGGGAACCATCAACCAAATGAAAGATATGCTGCTATGTCTGGATAGCAGCCTTCAGAGTTTTAGTGCTAGGATAGTATCTTCAATGCAATTGATGGCGCGAGACGATGTAGGCGCTCAAGAGTCAAGAGCGCAACGTAGTACCCGCGAAGACGTCTGTGTTCTGAATTGTACTCTGAGTTAGATCCGACGAAGGGAGGGCCGCAAAATGACTTACTTACTGAAGTACTGACTACTAGTATCTTCGTCGTGACAAACGAAGAATACAGCATCATAAATAATGCTCGCTGGGCAATCGCTGGGAACAAATAATTGGAAATACCGGATTGGAGTCCGTACGTACGTCATGCTATGCTCTCTCTTGAAGTCTATTCGCCGTCATGTTCATTTTTTCATTGCCTTTGCTGTGCATTTGAACGCCGGTGTCACTACTGTTTCTGTCTATTCACGTTATCAATATTTAAGAGCAGTTTTAATGTTGTACGAAATGTGAAGATAGCGCCATCTTTACATTTCGTACAACATAAAAACTGCCGTTATTGGAGTCTTAAATATTGATAACCCCGATGTGATTGGCCAAGCGCAGGTAAGCAGACCAAACCTGATTTACAGTGTCTCTGATTTGTTTTCTGTTGACCCAGGGTCCACGGAATCGCCCAATCATTCATAATCATGCGCGTTCCACGGCAGTGCGCGCTGGGCAGTTACACACGAATGATCGAGCTGCAGCACCTATGACAATACTATTCTTAGAATATGTATCGGACACAACAGAAGAATCAAACGATGAACGGTTAGCTAGGCCAGAGCATGACCTTGTTCCACTTCCGCAAGCGCGGCGGAAGTAGGCGTGTGTGTTCAACTTTATCCTTGATTTATAGCTGAATGTAATCTTCTTTGTTTGTTCCGCCTGTTTGAAGGTCTTTATGCGAACCAGGGACCAACATTCCGCAGTCATGAGGAAACGTCATGGCCTATGCAAGAGCTTATCGCCACGTAAAAGGGTTGCGAATACCCGCTGTCGCTCAGCATAATGGCCTGTCGCAGCCTGTCGCAGATGGGCCTCTTTCTCTCTGGCGCCCTAGGGGAAACTCTATTCCGAGTTCTCCATACTAATAATTGCTACTTCCCCACTCGTCTCTCAATATCCTCTTGGTTGCCTCCACTTTCCACTGGACAGCCAGCCTCAGATACTCGTGTCTCTGTGTCGTCCACCGCCTACCCACACATCGTCAGTGACCAAACTTTGAGTCATGTCATCCTACACCCCACAGACAGATCTGTGGCTTGAACGGTCTCGACTCGATGGAATGATACTAGGTGGTGTATCCTACGGTGTGTTTTTGGTCAATGTACATACTTCGGCAGTTGACATATACACTGCAATAGGGGTATTCTTTCTCCTCACAGTACAAGCCTGGATCGCTCTCATGCGGCAACCTCGATATGGCGGCAAAATTGCGGACCATAGTCGTGCGCTTCTGTTTTACATCTTCATCACGTTCGTATTGCGGACGATAAGTTTTGCTGCGAGCGCGAAATATACGGAGATGATTTGGATAGACCTTCGTGATGCACCTGGCGGCCCAGCCACTCTAATCGAGGACGAAATGAACTATCGAATCAACGTTGTGGCATTTTCCACGTGAGAAGCCTTTGCTCATATATCTCCAGCGTGGCGTTGACGTCTCGGTTCCCCTAGTGCTCACATCCAGGAATGGTTTATGCAAGCTCTGCTCGTGAGCTGAATGGTTCGTCAAATGGGAACTGGTGGAAGCCTAACGCCTCATACACTTAGCTTCACCGATGTTATGTGATATGGAATCAGGCAAGATCCGTGATGATCCCGATGATCACACTTTATGTTTGCATGATCGGTGAAATCCATCGTTTATCAAGCAACAGTAGTGACTGACATCTAGGGCAGCATCGTCTATCTTCTGCCTGATTCAGGCGAGTACTGGTGCCGTATATTACAATATCAACATCGTACTCGTCTACCTCTGCTTCCAAGTGGGGCTCACTATGATTTATACCATCCTCGTGGCGAATCGTTTGCTCGCCATGCGAAGCGAGATGAAGCGGGTCATGGACCAATATGATTCTAGCACCTATGAGACCGTCGTCCTCATGACCATCGAGTCCTCCCTGTTATACTCTGTCTTCGCTATTATTTTTATAGTTTCCTTTGCTTTGCATTTGAACGGTACCACCACCCTATGCTTCCTGTCTATTAGCTCAATCCAGGTGAGCAAAGAAAGTCTGAGTTAACTAGTCTCTTATGCCATTTTTTTTATCGTTGAACTAGGGCATTTCCCAATTATTCATCATTCTTCGCGTTGCACGGGGGCGGGCAGTTACACACGAATGGTCAAGCCGAGTTACTGCAGCAAATACGACTGTATTATTCGCAGGGACTGACACAACCCAACAATCAAACGATGAGCGGACAGATAAGCCAGAGCAGGTCATTGTTCAGACGTATTCTGCTACTGCGAAGACGGTGGAAGTAGAGTTTGTGTAGCATAACATGATCTAATTTTTTAATACTTGATTTATACCTGAATGTAATCTTCTTTGTTTTGTGCTCCAGCTTGTTGAAGGTATCTGTCTGAAGCAGGGACGGGGTTGGAACAGATTATCATCACTGCGCGGTCATGAAGAAGGGTCTTGCCCCCAGGAGGCACTTCTGAACTCTGATGGAAATCTAGCGGTCCTGGCCATCAGAGCACTCATGAGCCGCAGGTATAGTCTTATATGGGTCTTGTATGACAATATATAGAAGATACTGTCGAGAATCTCGAGATACTAGTGTTGCCGCTGCTCCGGCTTATTGCTGGTTCAGCCGCGGCCCGAACTATGAACAGCTGAGCTGACGCGTGACTTTAGCTTATATAATATACGGGCCGGCTCGGCTCAAGGAGCTACATTTAAGGGCTTAGAACTGGCTCGAATATATTTTTAAATGTAAGTTACAAAAATAAATTAGAAATTAGAAGATCAAGGACTCGATAGCCAAAAAGGAAAGTAGCTCGCTGATCACACAAACTTCCAATGCACTCTACTAGATTGACAATCAGCACATAACTGCTAGCACTAATGGCTCCCCCAGATGAAGTAGGTGATTCTGTTGATATTTGGTCAAAAACAACATTTTAGTTATACTGTAGTGCTGCACACACATGGAAATTACTAGAGCAACGTCAGTAAACCACTAGGCTCTGTGAAGGGCTGGACAGAGTTGGACAGCCTCCAAGGCACATGGCTAGGTCCCCACTTTACAGTACAGTATAGACATACCTTGCATCTGTAGAGCTCTGTACAGTTCCTCGCAGAACATCAGTAACCCCAACATTGTCCAGAAGATCATTCTTAGAATTTTCTGTACTGATCTGCAGTCATAGTAATAGACAGATACTTTCCAATTAGTAGTACTACTATATTGGTCAGATAACGTGCACACAGGACAAAATGTAGTAAATGGTAATGAGACTAACACGCTGACATGTGCAAAGAAAAAAACAAAACACAACCACTATGCCACGGTCCACTCAATCAAGCATGATCTGGAGGTGGTCATGTTGTCCCTTCCCATTGCAGCCATCAACATCACAACACGCCGCCCTAGATACATATAGTCAGTACTAGACTCGTCTGAGAGGGCATGTCCTTACCATCTGTTACGCACTCGGATAGTTCTTCTTGCTAAGTCCTACAAGGATGGTCAAGGTAGCAAGCGTATCAAGACCAGGATATAATCCTGGGTTTAGAGAGCACAAAGGCTGAGGCCGATGTGGGATTGAGAGAAGATAGACAACAACGGTAGTTGAAGTCTAAAGGTAAAGACCTAAGTCCACAGACGAAGGGTTCAAAGGCTCAATGCGAAGTGCAAAGAGAATCGGCAGTGAGGGTCCCTAACATGAAGGGGTTCTTCTCAGAGGAACTGGAGTTCAAGGTCTAAAACTGAGTAGATTCAAGTTAGGGAAATACAAGTGTAATCGACGGTCTATATATACTAAGTAGGCTGGTTTAGGGCCAGTCTGTCAGGGTTAAGGGTACGTGAGAAGATCAGAAGCAAGAGACGGAAATATAGTACACAAGGCAGGCTAGAAGCGAGAAGTGGAATGTCATAGAATACGATGGAATATCAGAGAAGAAAGGAAGCATATGGCAATCAGAAGGAAGCAAGAGAAGGTCTGCGGATCTATGAGAAGAGAAGCATCAAGCTTCTGTGATTGGATGAGGTCTGATGATGTCATGACGAGGTGAAAGTGTGACGATGTGATGGAAAAAAGGGTGGGGCGCGCACGTTGTTGTAACACCATCCAGCTTTTGCCCATGATTCAAGCTGCTCAACCAACCTTGTGACAAAACTTTGAGTGAAGCAGATGCGATCCATTAGTGTCCCAAGCGATGTGGATCGGATCTGCGGATACACCTAAGTAAAGCGGATGGAATCCGCACTCAGCTGCTTGCCAAAGGAGGCGATAGAAACGACTGTATTCACCTAAGTAAAGCGGATGGAATCCGCACTACTCTAGGTTAGCTACACTGTGGTATAAATGAATGGAAATGGTAACATACCTCAGCTGCTTGCCAAAGGAGGCGATAGAAATGACTGAGGGAAAGTATCTACCAAAGCAACTCTGATATATGGGCGAAAACCTGCTTGCTAACCAACCATGTGTATCGCCTATGAGTCCATGACTTACATCAAACACACTCACTATTACATGTACACCCGAGACATTCCGATGCCTCTTATTACATATCTGCATATGAGCGTTTGCATCCGCCCATGTGTGTGGGTGGTGGATTGTCCATGTGCACATGGATGAGTGTCGGATGGGATGGGAATGGATGGGAGATGGATACCTGCGGATGGGTCTAGGAAGAGTCAGATGGATATGGGATATCATCTGGTTTTGTCACCTTGGTCCATGATACAGATCTTCCATGAGCTTTGGAATCATAAATGGGGCCGTAGTCCTTGGCAGTGAATTTTGGGCATGAGTTTCTGCTGCTGTCCTTTGCAAGGCCATCGAGGATGCAATGATACTATGAGAAAAAAATCAGTATATTGTCATGTAAACAGACATGAAAAAATACCGCTGCAGCAACCAGGGCCAAGCAGGAGAAGGGCAACCGCTTGCTGAAAAACTCCAGTCGTTTACAAGCGATCCGATAAGGACCTGTGTAAAAGAACACAATGGCAGCTTCACGAAGCGCCAGGGTGAGCAAAATTTCGTGTTTTCCCCATGCAGTACTATGTCACTTGTATGCATAGGTAAATTAAAGGGGAGTACATACATGTTCGTCCACTCCATTGCGCAGAAATACCGCAAGATCCAGGAGCTCTGCAGCGCAGCGTTCGAACCCATGCAGTGCGTTCTTGAAGCAGGTGTGTTTAGCGGAGGGACGAGGTGGTACACGGTAGGTACAAGGATGTTGATGGACTTCTTGAGATCAGAGCGCCACATTGCAAGATCATCGTATAACTAAATACATGTGAGAGGTGACCATAACAAAATCATGAAATATACATACAAGCCTCGCCATATCAGGCTTGTGAAGGGGATATATATCTGGAATGACGTGAGACACATGCCTCAAGAAAACAAAAGGCTGACCAGGTTCAAACAGTTTACTGGCTTGATCCCACAAGATCAGAACGCTCACCAGGGCTTCACTGATAGAGCCCAATACATCATTGACTAGACTTGGAAAAGGCTTTTCTAGGGCATGCCGCACCCAAGACTCTCCTTTTGTCTCCTCAAGAAAGCTCTTCCAGCAGGCAGGGTAGAATGTAAGGTGTATAGGCTTCAGTCCACCTGTCATATCCCATATCTCCGACATCCACAAACTCTTTCCATCAGCGCGCTTCCTCTGGACCGCCGGACCTGAACTCCGGATAGGTCCGCTCCACTGGACCTAACCCCGATTAAGAATCCCCCTTACTTCCGGCCCTCCAGCTTCTATTGATATCCGCCTGCTTATTGATATCCGGTACCTGTTTCATCTCTAAGTTCATTTCCTTATGATCTGTCTTACTTTACTTGATCCACTCAGACTTACTAATATACTCACCATATGCTTTCCTCACTGCCTCTGTACTCCGGATTACTGATCAGTTAGTTTACCTATAGTATATAAACTCCTGTACTTTGTTGTAAATACCTCAGTTCAAATACTATACATAGTCCTGCTCATTCCTGTCTCTCCGGACTTGAGTTCTCCGACTCTCATCAACTCTCCGACACTAGACTAGGGTAGACCCCTAAGTCTACTTCTGTTACTGGCTCTACCTTCGGGTAGTCTACTTCTGTTCCTTTCTGCTACTGGCTCCGGCCTTAAGCAGTCTAACTCTTTGATTGATATCTACAGTACTACTGGGTTACATACGACCGGACTTAGTACTACTGGACCCCCGGAAATTAGGGGCACGTACTCGGGTAAGGGGCACAGCGCACGAGCTGAAGCCAAGCCCCTCGGATCTAGTCCTCCCTTGAGCACGGCCTTAACACCACCCAATGATCCCTTAAATTTTGCTGATTGTGACTCCTTAACGACAACCTTGCCACTGGATGACTTTGGGTCCTTTCTCTCAGCCACATCATGGAGGAGTTCCAGAGAAGCAGGATCAGGAAGACGAGGGCATCCATTCTTATTGTGGTGTCGATCCAAGACATCATCGGGCTTGGGAATACTTTTGAGTTCTGTGGGATGCATTAAAAGACTGACAGCGTACCTTAAAACCCTCGAGTACTTGAGTGCCTCTGGGTGTATAGAAATGTGAGTGTTGTACCTGAGAGCACACTCGAGTGTGTGAGTGCCGAGTTATGATGATTGGAAGACTGACATTGTACCTCTAAGCTGTCTACTTGTTGAGGACCTTGGGATGTATGATAAGTCACAACATTGTACTTGGGAATGATCAACAATACCTCTTGTGGCGTCCTCATCACTAGAATGGTCAACAGAGGCCAGATTTTTCTCGGCGTCCATATCACCTTCATTGCAGGAATATTGAAATTTGAACTCAGGTGCAAGGGTGGAAGTTACATGAACTTGGTGGGAAGCTTTGACCTCTCGAGAGAAACCTGTCAAAGTAAATCATTGCAATCACTGGCAACAGGAATATCATCATTCACCTGGGTGTGCACCGTGGCGTTCGCCAACCTCTGCCCAACTTAACTCTTCAGGTTCTCCATTAGCATCTCCATTACTCTCATCACTTTCATCTGCACTTGAGGTGTCTGAGTCTCTGGATTCCGTGCCCTGCGATCTAATGTTATCGCCAGGCTGATGACTGACTGACCGCAAGGATGGCTCGAGAAGTTCCTCGAAGTTGTGCATGCTCGTGGTGACTGACAAGGGTTGGATGGATGTAGATGTAGACATAGAATGAGACTGTGAATGTGGCACTGATTGCAGAACATCCTCGTTACCTAAAACAGGAGGAGCGGCACGAGCATGTCTCTCAGCGGCGCTCCTGGCTATCGCTATGTAAGGATTGTTGAGCACTTGTAAGTCTGGCTCTGTTCCAGGTGGTATGATCGGTGGGTTGCCCCGGGGATCAAATCCAAAGTGTCCATCAGCTTCATGCAGCAAGAATCCAGGTCCAAGGCTTGGACCATAAGTGACTTGAACCTTGGTGTAGATGAATTATTTCGAGGTCAAAAATTAATGGGGAAAAAACTGACTGGTCCTTGTGAGTTGGATGCAGAAGGCGTCTAGCATACTCATGTCATCCAGAACGGTAAGTTAGAATGCAACACACCTTGGTTTTCTTCCCCTTCCAATTAGAACTCGCAGCGATGGTGCCCACAATTTCTGAGAAGTTATACGTATGGTGGCAGGTTTTGGAGATTTGTCAGTGACCAAGTGTGATGTTGGCAAGGGCAGTTGGGCTTCTCACTTGTGCATGGCCACCATGACCCTTGCGATATGATTCTGGAGCCAGGGAATTTGCCAGAACGTTTGGTGGCATGGTTGTAGATCCCTTGTGTTGGGTCATCCACGTAGGAGCCTCCAGGATGGTGCCAACTTTTTCCAATTGGACATTCCTTCCTCCTGTCCCTGCACCAGAGCAGCCAGAACAATGGGGGACAAGAGTATCGCTAGCATTGGTGGTCAGCTGTAGTGACACTGAATTTGATGCAGGTGCGTCTGCAGCAGTAGTTGCCTGGCGTGACTTTTTTCCTTGTCCTGAAGGTGCTGTGACATCAGAACCCTTGCATTTTGCCCTCTTTTTCTTAGGGCTAGATGTAGCTTGAGGACAGGGAGGCATGACTGGTGCTGGGGGAAGTAGTGAAACCAGAGGGGGTAGTGAGTACTATGTCAAAAACTCACCAAGTTTTAAGGCTGGCAGTCATTATGGTTCTGGGTAACATGACTCAACCACTGTAGCCTCGAGATAGCCATACCCTTTGTTGAATATAACTGAATGCAGGTGCAGATTCAGAGGACGTCATGTACACAGTCATGAGAATATAGTAGTTGAGTCACTCCTTTAAATTTGTTTGTCCGAAGTACCAGTGTCTTTACTACTAATACTGACATAACTTAGTACTAATGAAAAGCCAATGCTAATTGTGAAGAAAGTTGTTAAGCCTACTCTGCTTCGCCGGTTCAACTGTCTGCACATCATCCAAAATACATTTCCGCATGGCTATCTCGGTGCTGTGCATGTCTTTGATGATTTTGTCCTTGAGCTGTACCTCCTTGATTTGCTCTTCTACTACCCTCTTTCTGAGGACATGCCCAGGGGAGGGCTCATTATCCGGAAGAAGTGCGAGATGTTTGTCCAGGATCTCAATGATGTCTTCAAATTTTATGGGGTCATGCCTCCTAACCTTGCTGTCAGCATCGGTTTCAGCAAAATTAAACTTTAGGAGGTCTGTCCACTCCTGTGTGAGCAGAAGGAGATCGTGGAAGTAGGGATTAAATTGACTGATCCTGTCCACACTTCATGTAAAGAACATGACCTTGCTAGACTGGCAAAGGTGCAGTGACCGGCGATTCCATTCGTATGGGATACATCCTTCCCCCAATTTCCACTGCCACTCGTTGCCCAGAGGTCTGCTGAACATGATGCATATCCAAAGAAAAATGTAAAATAGTGACTCGAGATCATCCGTGAAGTCTTGCTTGATGTGCTGCATTGCTCTAGCCTTTGATGTTGATGCATTTTTTATGTGCTGGGAATTTCGGGCATCTGAATCTACTTGGACCATTTGTCCCAGAAGCACTCATGACATAAATGGAACCGTGCCCTGCAAGCTGTGTTAGTCCTCATGGTTTGCTCTTAAATCAATGCAACAAACTCACTGTTCCACCGTGATTGTATTGGTGATCATTGGTGATATCCACAGCGAACTCCCAGTCTATCAACATTCCATTGCTGCTACTATCATCTCCATCCTCGATTATAGCATTATGAAGACTACCATTGCGGGTGTAGGATCTTCCGTTCTTGAACAGCCGTCTTTTGAACTAAAGGGGAAACAGTAATTAGAAATACGGTGTGTCAAGTTTTAACTATAAGATACCTACTGATCACAATGTCATGTAAAGCTCGAATGAATTCTCTCTTTGTTTGGAACTCTTCCAAATGTCACCCATGGGGTTTCATGACCAGGCGAACATGAGTGCGCCAAGTGCCCTCAGTGCTTTCTCACTCTGTGTAGTGATACATCCTGGTATTGTCGATGTCACCGGATGACAAGGTAACCTGGGAATATTCTACGAGCTCCGGGACACCAGGGACACCCTTCATCTTCTCCATCATTGTGACCTCATTCAAGACTTTGCTGTCATCTACACTCCCGAGGTCCCAGTGGTCCTTGATGATGTACTCTTGGTTATCCCTCCTAGCCAGATAACAGATGGTGCCTCAACTGACAAGACCATGACTCGAAAATATAATCTTCAAAATATTGTACATGTTTTTATTGACTTGAATCTTGCCGATTGGTGCCTGAATCGGAGGTTCGGAAGTCCCAGTGTGAAGTACACTGTCTGCAGTTCCTAAGTCACTGGGAAGTACACTGTCTGTGGCTCCTGGGGCAAGGGGGGACTGGGGGGAGTTGAGCAGGAGCAGTCCTGACTTCAGGCTGAGCCTCCTCTGATTCAAAAGGCATAGGAGCAGAGGACATAAAGGGCAATCCGGGGGTGTTCATCTCATGATCCTCCAGAGTCTTGAAGTCTGTCGTTGAGGACAATGGACCCTGTAACAGGGATTGGGGCAACGGTTGATCAGGTTCATTGGGATTTTTGTACTTTGTTTTATGAGAGTGCAACTTCTGAGGAATGCGGGAATGATGAAATGGCATGAGAATGTTGGGCTCTTGAATGTTCATTATCATATTGAAACCAATGCATTCATCACTGCCGAAGACAATGGATGAGAAGATGTGAATGAAAATGTCCTTTTGCTCAATGATGTCATAAGGAGGGGATATGGTACCACCAGAGCGATCATATGTGTGGACACAAAGTTTGCGATACTTGTTACAGAAGGACAACATAAGAGCAAAACATCTCCAGGGCTGGTGTCTCAGGATAAGATACGCTTTGTATTCAGAGATTTGGCAGCACAGTCTGCTGGCTGATACTCACTGCTTGTCAGCTCAGCGACCACCTTGCTGGTGGCCCACCTGGGGTCCAGTTCATCCACCATGGTGATATCAGGTTTGCATGAAATGTCATCCCCTTTGATTGAGAGAGTGGAGTGGACCCCGCTCCACAAGCAATTTCCAGAGGATTGCATAGCAGATAATCGATTTATCCGTGCAAGCGACTTGGTAAGAGCATTGAAAAATGCTGTGAATATCTGTTCCATTGTTGGTTGATTAGATCTGTGGGATATGGGGAGTGCCCAATTCCATTGCTCTGCCTCAGTATCCCACAGTGACACCAGTTCCATTTTGGTTTTGTGACAAAGTTGGTTGTCAATGCGCTCATCATGATGAATGATTTCAGATGGATAGATTAGAAGTTGGTCTGTGCAAGGAGGTTCAACCTTGAAAGATTGGAAGATGGTGGGGAGAAGGTGACCAAGCTGATCACATTGTTTGCCAGGGATGGGTTCCTCGGTGACCTGACAGTTTAATTCCTGAGCAATTAGCTTGTCCATCATAGCTATGTCGCTATTGGGCGGGAAAGTAGTAACAGCTTCAAATGATGACATTTTTATTCCAATGGGTACAGTGGAAAAATGTTCATGCATCTTGGATTGACAGAGGGAAGAAGTTTGACAATGGGACTAGTCATGTATCTACGATGTGCCTAACAATTTACAA
Organism: Suillus ampliporus; assembly: GCA_016584345.1. Lineage (NCBI taxonomy): Eukaryota > Fungi > Basidiomycota > Agaricomycetes > Boletales > Suillaceae > Suillus > Suillus ampliporus. Next base: position 13,981 of record JABCPV010000353.1, on the reverse strand, counting down.
GACCGTAAACCACACCATAAATGACTACAATGATAAAGGGAAGTATGTGCTTTTGTCCCAAAATCGATTCAACCAGAACTCCAACACATGTTCTAGACTGTTATAGGCAGTAAGGTGGTCGCTTGCAGCAGCACCAAAGCGAGCAACAATGTTGACAGGTGCCTGCAGTTGGGAAACTGACACAACATCACCCATCCAAGTCCCACAAGAGTGTTTTGCTCTCTTGAGGAGGTGCATCTGGGTACCTGGGTCATGACCATTAGTGCCTTGTGGAATAATGTCGAAATGATGCACATAAGTAAGGAAACGATCCGGCCACAGCCATTTCATGCCCATCTTGCCAAGGGGGCATATAACAAGTCTAACCTGGGCAATGGTGTGTCCTGTAAGGTGAGCTAGGTCAGTAACAGAATCCATGAAAGACATAAATGACATACCAAGAAGACCACTACTAGGCCACGAGAATCCCACATCAGTGTTAACAATGACTGTATCATAATGACCACAAGTCCAAGGTTCACTTGGTGATGCGCAGTTGAGAGTCTGTGCTGGCCGAACATTTTGAACTTCATCATGGAATCCCTTGCTCTGCAAATGAAGTTTGAACCACACTTGGACTTTCTCGAAGGGAAGTGTAGCATTAGGTCCAGCCCTCCTAGGACCACCTACTACATGAACATGATCACGTCCGCAGCTGGCCTCACAATGCAAGAAGTTGGCTAGAGCTGGTCATAAATCTGGCAAGCCAAATTTAATGGCGACATCATCAACTGTAATGTTCCTGATGGAGGGTTCATAGGCCAGATGAACAGCAGTGCACCCAAAAACAAAAGAATGCAGTGGTAGAGGTATTGAGCCCACAAATTATGCTGCAGTAGCTGGGTGATCGCAAAGTAGTCAGTGATTGGACACGAGTGACCATGCTGAATGGAAGACAGGAATTCAGCAGGTATGTCATCATTCGCATTGGTGTCCGCAACAACAGCATCATCTTCATCATCCGAGCTATATTCTGTCCCAGTTAGTGTGACCTTCTGCTTCTCATCTATAAGGCAGGTAGCGAGCTTGAATCGACGACATTTATTGAGCCGGTCAAGATGTCAACATATCTGTGGGTCATAGTTGTTGTTGTTGCTTGATTGTGTGGGATCCTTTATCTCGGTGATGTGTGCGTGCTTGGTGGAATCTGTGGACCACTGTGATGTCACTCCGGAGTTCTGAATGCTGGGTACAACACTCTGCATGAGTTCCAGTTTCAGAATATGCCAGTTAGTGATTATTTTATTGCCCTTTCCGCGGCAAACACCAGCAGCAATGATTGCATCTTTGTTCACGTGAAACTCATCCAATGCTGCCGAGATGCGAGTTAAATCATTGTCATTGATCTGAGGTGATTGCACAAGGTAGCAGAATCCATGAGTGCATGTACGGCAGTGAGAATATCATGGGGTGCTGCATCTGCACTAACTGCAATGATTGAACATTGAATATCTTGGTGACAGCGACCAGCGACCTGCTTCAGTTTGGAGATACCTTCTTTGAAATGCTGAAAACCGGTGATGGGCTGCAAAATGGAGAAATGAAAATCCATCTCCAAATCTCCGACAGCATAGATGAGCCATTTTGCATTGTGGTCCCAAAACTCCCTATGAAGGTGATGGAGTGGTTCAGGTGTGAAGAAATGAGAGGGTTCTGCAAGCGGCCAGTCCCGCCAAAATGGCTTATCAACACCATTCAAGCAGAATTTCTGTGCTTTGTGAAAGAAGCCTTGCACATCAGCTGGATCCGCTCATGTGCAAATGACCACTAGCTGTGCAAGTGTAGTCGATTTCATTTGAGGTTCATGGCAAAAGGAGTCTCCGAACTGCTTGTACATAGCCATGGTTATCGGAGACATCTTCCCTCCAATGGTGGACAACATCATGGCTTCAGGCATATCGACAATATAGCTCACAAGTCCAGTGTAACAATAGCGACTATCTCCAACAGGATCAGAAAGCATAACCCCATGTTGAGCAGCCTGCTTGAGTGGTGCCAGGACGATGTCCAGGCATTGATGCTTAAGGCGATCTGTCATTACACCTTGCAAGCGCTTATTCTTGTGGATGAATTTCAGCACCAGTAGCAATGCAGTGAGGAGGAAAGAGTTGGATGATGGTTTCATCTGTGTATTCATGCATATGTTTGCAAGGCTGATGAAGAGTGGGTGTGCAACACAGTCACCAGTCAAAACAGATATATTTGTCTTGTCTGAAGATAGGATCATGCCAAGTAATGTTGCACCTTTAGGTAGTGCAGACTATTGAAAAAGTTAATACAGCAGAAACTTAAGCATATAAGATGGTACATACCTGCATGTTCCATGCATCATCACCTGATATCCACTCAGTATATATTTGACATAACCTCTGTGCCGTGGTATAAACCTTGTGAGGTGTGAAATCCAGTTGATCATGAAACAATGGGTGATTGAGAATGCTAGTGATGCACTCCAGTGGATCATGCCAGTACAAAATAACGGGTGATTTCGTCGGATGTGATATAGTGATAACTTGTGACATCCAGCATGGGCCACTGGGTAACATTTCTGCTCGACCTCGTAATTCTTTGGCTGAGCTGAATGACAAGGGAAGATCCTTGATCTCAATATTGGATATTTTATTAGTCAGTGAATGGGAATAAACTGGTTTATGCTCACCATCTCAAGCAACAAAAATGTGTCTATCTTCCCCATACTCAAACCAGAATGTAACAGCCATGAGGCAACTTCCCAATCTTTCCGGCAACTAAATGGATAGTAAATGTTTGTCTTGCGGGAAACACTGTATTCATTGGAGTTGAATAAGGTCAAGAATGTATAACCCATTCTGTATGTCTCTGCAGCGCCTGGAAAGTAGTCGATGATCTCCTGGGTTCTTTCTTCACTATGCTCAGGCTGAACTCCACTGCTGCCCTCCAAGTCACTCCAGGTTCCACCTGCAGGCGAGTCCAGACCACCATCGAATTGCACTCCATGATCATGCTTGTGCGAGACATGAGGTCCGAAGTTGTGCGATTGTAAGCCCATGGGATCATCTTCAAGTGACATATGAGACTTTAGCTGAATCAAGTCATCAATCCAAGTGTTGCATCCTGAGCAAGGCTGGCTCATATAGCAGGCGACGGTGTCGTGAGTTTTGAATCCATCTTTCCCGCATGAGGGACATTGGAAAGACATGTGATATATGAGTTCTACAGAAGAAGGCAGAGGTCAGGTTACGATGTAGGCATTTGTCTTTCTGGCACTTACCAAATTCCAGGAGTTGAGGTCCGTGCAGCGTGGTTCTCAGACTGTGTCAGTGCTGCAATGTGTTAAACGCAAAGTGGATTTGTTCAGCACTCTCCGAATATACTTGCCAAATGACCAATGTGTGCCACCCCGCTGCTAGCACTCAACCTTGACATATCAACTAAAAAATCAACTTTGGAGACACCAGCCTCATGTTTCTCTCGGTGTGGCCCATGTAATGATCAACACCATTGACCCAGACATCCAACTTGTGGCATACCGCGATGTCAGTGTATTATATCTGATTTACATGGAGTCTTTAGAGTGGTTACTTCTCCAGTAAGTCAGCCTTCAAGTCATTCACTTGTGAAGGCCTGCTAATACTCACCTACAGTCTATGAGCAAAGCGCAATGTCATTCTGGTGCAGAAGGCCCTTGCAGAGTGAGGTCGTGACAAGTCTCATGAAGCTCGAGGCCAACAATGTTGAGCACAGGCTTGATGACATATATTTGGGGCTAGGACATATGCACGCTGTGGGGAACATACCCGCTGTAGGCCCGTATCCCATGAATATCGAGGACTCTACAGGTGACTATCCATATATCCTGCCCTTTGTATGACACCCGTCTGTCACCCATGCGTTCCGTGCGTTCCATGCATTCCATCCGTCACCTGTGCGTTCCATGTGTTCCATGTGTTCCATGCGTTCCATCCATCATACGTCCGTCGCCCGTCTGCATCTTCCCACCCTGTCCACATCATCCGTATCTTCTCACGCACGTCCGCATCATCCGGGTCTTCCCACGCTTGTCCGCTTGTCCATCCGCTTGTCCACATATCCGCACATCTGCACTTCCGCTTGCCCGATTCATCTGTCCATGTCCGTCTATCCTTATTGGTAAGTCTTCCGATCACCTGTCACTATTTTCACAAAAGATCCTGTCATATTACATACCCTTTCCACTACTCGGACCCAGATGCATGTAGAGCGCTCTAAACGCGGTACCTGTCCGCCAGGGCGCTCCAGATCGCTCTCCCTACATATAGACATGAAAAACATGTAGAATAGGATCGATCCAGACCCGCACTTTATTTCCCACTTTGTTTTCCTCTTAGAAGGATTTGCTATTCCGCTATTTTGCCAATGAACACTCCTTGACTCGCTCTGTAACATCCGCATCGTCCGTAATGTCCACATCGTCCACATCGTCCACATCTTCCTGCACCCATCCGCATCATCCGCATCTTCCCGCGCTCATCCGTGCTTTCTTGCATCTACAAATCCTCCATCCTATCTACAATAGGATTGACTTGGGTCGATAGACAGAGTCTAGTTTGTGTTTCTCCTTGCGTTTATCGAGGATCGCTGCCCAGTAGCAATCCCCTTGGGACGAGTACAAACCTCGCACCCTAGGAACTTATTGACTACCCTTAGCATCATATTTTCCTCACCCACAACACCATTTTGAGGAAGCATGGTCTGTCTTATTGCCCTCCTACATTACCTCAGAGATACCATGATGATGACCTGCACAGTAAGTTCGTGAAGGAAGGCGGCATACATTGAAGATAATTCCTGATATATGCCTTGTTACAGGAACTGCGATCGAAACTGCACAGGGTCATCTGCTTACTATCCAGCTTGATTAAAAGTTCATAATGCTCGCAATGTAATGGTCTCATAGTTGCATGTTAAATACAATGCAATTGTTGTAGTAGCCTCACAGCACTAGGCCGGTAAAATTAAGTGTCCGTCCTGCCGCAAACTCCCGCAGATATCAATGGAATCCTCAATATCATCTTCATGGGGCCAGAAAAGTTTGATCCCAAACACTTGAATACATGTGGTTTAATGGCAGGCACTGACTCCATGCGCTGCCATCTGAGGAAGAATGCTCACTTACGCATTTTCATACTTGCCCGTTGGGGACTGGCGCCGGGCACCATCATGGTACTACTATTGCATTTCTGGTGAACTGGTGGCTTACAAGCTCCGGGGGCGTTTGTCACTATGTAGTATTCTGTCTACCTTGGTGGCTGGAGACCTGCATGATCTGTGAGTTCTGTAGACCAATGTGGCAAACTGTCACTAGGGTACATGTATGTGACCCTCTGTGGCAAATTTTGTGTTTTACTGATGAAACCATGGTGCAGAAAGCTGAGGGGCACTGCACATCAAGGCAAAGAGCCAAAAGAGGAGTTGAAATAGGAGGGGAAAGAGTTGTTCAAACACCATGGAGATTGAAGTGTGTAAGGCTGGTAATGAGTTTGAAGGGGAAATGGTAACAGTATGAGATGCATCAAAATACAACATGAAGCTATTAGGAATGAAAATGTTGTGCAAGAGAGACTTTCGGAGAGGCTTGGTCATGCTTGGAGCAGGGAATCAACATCTAGGATTCTGCTGGAGATATGAAAGTACAAGCATGGTTTATATATGTTTTTCGAGGATGTAATTAATCTGGAATGAGTGCTGTATCATGTGGAATGATGAAAATAAATGGCGGGAGCACGAGGATTCATGAAAATGAGCATATGGTATGATGACAAAAGGGAATGAAAGGAGATATGAGAGAATGTATCTACATAACTTGGACACGAAGCATAAGGCTTCTTCATGTTGGTGAGTCATGTGGTTGGTTGGATAAGTCCAAGCGTGTTCATCTGAAGTTGCAGTCAGCACGTAGAGGATACTGAATCCTTACATCACCTCCCCACTTCAAATATTGACTGTCCTCAGTTGATCCTTCAACAAATAAACTAAAATTGTACTGTAGAGTAGAGAGATGAGAGAAATAAAACAATGCATCTGTTTCTATTCATCAATGAGGCCTTCGAGGGCCTGAGGGTTGATGAACCACATGACCTTGAGTGAGGTAGGAGAGCATGGGTGATAAGGAATGATGTGGAAGGCTGCGAACTTGAGTTTGGAGACTGAGCCATCAATTTCTGTGAGTTGATAAGAGCCACCCATGGAGTGTGAGATCATGATCATTGGTCCAAAGTAACAAGGCTTGCATTTGGCATTTGACACTGCTTCAATTTTCTTATTGAGTACTAAGATGAGATCTCTGGGTTTGAATGCATACTTGTGGATGGTATTGGTGAAGTGTCATTTGAAGTTTCTGATGGACATAAAATGGCTGTTGAGTAGGCGTTGATGGATAAGAGCAAGGTCTTCATCTCTTTTTGCTAACTGGCAAGCACAGATAGCCAACAATTTGTTGGAGGTGAGCTGCATTGTGATATTGGGAAGGAGAAAAGTGGCTTCTGTGATGTCAAAGGGTATGAGGGGTTCAGTACTGTGTACTATGAAGAACAGGGTATGACCTTTGACTTTCATGTGATAACACGATCAGCCCAAAAGATGTGGTGAGCAAGGGTGGGCCATTTAGTGATATTGCAATTGCAAGCTTTGATGAGGGAGTTGCGGATGGTTCAGTGTAAATGTTTGACAATGCCATTAGCTTTTGAATTGTAAGCCAAAATACAAATGTGCTGAATGTGGTACTTCTGTGCAAGCCAGTTGAGTGCTGCAATGAAAGGTGTTCCATTGTCTGTAATGATCTCTTTGATTCCTCCCCATCTACACAGAATTTCCTTGAATAAAAATGCACCCAAGGTGTGTCCAGTTTCCTTTCTTAACATCCTGAACTCTGGCCAATTGGATAATGAGCAGCACTCATCCTATATGAACCAATTGGGAAGGAGCTGGCATGGATTCTACTACCTTTTTGCACATCCAGGGCATTAGTTCTACATGGAAAATAACTGAAGGATCTGTGGGTTCTATTATCCAATGTAGATAAGTCAATATATATTGTATTTAAGTGTATTTCAAATGATGTTGAAATAAACAGCCAGCTTCATTGTACAGTTCGTAGATGTCAGGCTGGCTGAGACTTCTTAGAATGGCAAAGCAGAGGCCCCTACAACCATAAGCACGCAAGAAGAGATAGACAAAGACACAAACAAAGAAGATGAAGAAGAAGAAGATGACAACATGTTAGAATAACAGCAGTGGTGATGAGGGTGGCACTGGTTGTTTTTTAAGGGGGTCCATGGACTAGGAGACAAGGACAGGGGCAAGATCACTTTAAAGGCCTCATGTTAAGACCGTGCTCAAGGGAGGACTATGATCCGAGGGGCTTGGCTTCAGCTCGTGCGCTGCACCCCTTACCTGAATACATGCCCCTAATTTCTGGGGGTCCGGTAGCACTAAGTCCGGTCGTATGTAACCCGGTAGTACCGTAGATATCAATCAAAGACTTTAGACTGCTAAGGCCAGAGCCGGTAGCAGAAAGGAACAGGAGTAGACTACCCGGAGATAGAGCCGGTAACAGAAGTAGACTTAGGGGTCTACCCTAGTCTAGTGTCGGAGAATGACGAGAGTCGGAGAACTCAAGTCTGGAAAAGCAGGAATGAGCAGGACTATGTATAATATTCGAACTGAGGTTTTTACAACAAGTACAGGAGTTTATATACTATAGGTATAGCTAATGATCAGTAATCTGGAGTACAGAGGCAGTGAGGAAAGCATATGGTGAGTATATTAGTAAGTCTGAGTGGATCACGTAAGTAAGACGGATCATAGGGAAATGAACTCGGAGAGGAAACAGGTACCAGAGATCAGTAAGCAGGCGGATATCAACAGAAGCCAGAGGGCCGGAAGTAAGGGGGATTCTTAATCGGGGTTAGGTCCGGTGGAGCGGACCTGTCTGGAGTTCAGGTCTGGCAGTCCAGAGGAAGCACACTACTGGAAAGGGTTTGTGGATGTCGGAGATCTGGGATATGACACCTCAGCAGTCACAGAAGATTCAGGCAAGGCTTAGTCGACAAGGATAGAGCACATTCAGAGTTACTTTGTAGTAGACATCATCATCATCATCATAGCACACAGCCTTGAGTCACACAACCCCAGTTCAATGTTGCCACCAGGTGAGTGGCTACAGATTTTTATGGTGACTCAAAGGTTCACAACTGTCAAGGTATGGAATGAGGTTAAATGGTGTGATACTCAAAGGCCTGGAGTTTATTTATTTCTGTAACATGTGGAAGCGATCATACTTGGCCCTGCCACCTTGAAGCAACACCTCACCTGTTGAAATGGTTCCCTCCAGCCCATTGGCTCCCATCTCAGAACCCAGCCTGTTGTTGTGGTCCACCTGGAGTGCAAGCCCTGATACAGATCTCAGCTCATCAACATGTGACCCATGGACCATATCAATTCAGGATGCCATCGAAGCCAGAGAGGAGCAACCTCAAGATGGTGGTGAGTCCTAAACATTGATGATAAAGAAGTTTTCTGTAATGTTCTTGACATATCACATGGTGTTGAAGGTCTCACCAAGCTTCATGGGAGGCAGACTATACAAGCAATTTGTATCAATGACTTGTCCTGACCCATTCTGTGGTGAAAATGGACCCATACCTGAGGATTGCATTGTAGCCTTCTGTACATCCAGTAGTGCAGGCACCATGCTTCAACACTATTATATCCCCACCAGTGATCTGAGCCTGGCTCCTCCATGCAAGAGAAATCAGCAGTGCCTTATTCTAGATGGGGATCATCACAGGAAGATCTTAACTGTTTTGAAGTGTAACACCAAGAAAAGTTATGGTTGTGGACGTGGCTAGTACATTGACTTTGCATTTTGACCAGATATGTCTGGTGGAACCTGCACAACAACTGATGCAGTGGACTATGTACAATATTATACATAAATATGTTTTTTGGGACAATCATCCCACTTCTACATAACTGTGGTCTGAAATATGTCTCAGTATGAAAATGTTTCTCTTGACTCATGTCTCTCTTCCTGTAAAAGAGAGGGCCCTTATACATGTAAAGCTTAGTTCAGATGGCAGTTATATAGTCAACCCCTGTAAGGTAGTATATAACTCAAAATTTAGTGTGAGTTAATCTTACTTCAAGGCACTATGTTTACCTGCACTTTTCTATGTCTTGCCTGATCTCACTCTTGTTTAGTGTGATAGGTGTAAAGTGGGAAGTTATATTTCGTGGGTGCAAAATGGGCTCCTTTTATACCTTTTGGAGGCCAGTTTTACTAAGCATGATTCATCACATGGATTGGTAAGAATGTACTTACAAACCAGCCCATTTGGTGTGTTAAGTCAGCTTTTTTACTAAGTATTTTACAAATACAGTGTAATCTTACAAGCATGACAAGACAAAGGCGTGAGTCATCACATGGATTGGTAAGAATGTGCTTTCAAACCAAGCCTTTTGGTGAGCTGAGTCATCCTTTTTACTAAGTAGATTATAAATACAGTTGCAAGTCTTTCAAAGCATGACAAATCAATGACAAAACATGATGAGTCAAGCTGAATCCTTACAAATCAGATTATTTCCTAGTCACATGACATGCTTACAAACATGTTCTGGCAGCTAGTGAGAAAGTCTGATGGCTGAATGAGCCTAGAAAAATAGAAGCAGAGAGAATGTCACACAAGATAATGAATTGAGGAGAAATGGTAGAGTCACTTTGTGATAGGGTACAGTACAGTTTATTATACCTTCCTTACCACTCCTTGTATACATATGTCATGGTATGAATTGCATACCATGCATGACACCACAAAACTCAAGCCAGACCACCACCCAGATTCTACACCTCCCTATAGCAGGAGGAGCATGCTGCCATGGCTGAACATGCATTTGATCCAGCAGAGTTGGACTATGCTAATGAGCAAGTACTCACCCAAGCCCTAGTGGCCATAGAGCCAGAAACAATATTGCAGCAGGTGCTGAACAGACCTGATGGTGATGAGTGGCAGGAAGCAGTCAATTACGAGATTAGTCAGCTCAAGAGGCTGAACATGTGGGAAGTTGTTAACACACCTACAAAAGCTAATATCATCCCTTGCCATTACATCCTAGCCACAAAGTATGGTCCCAATAGAGAGAAGCTCAGGCTATATGCCAGACTTATGGTGAATGGTCAACATCAGCAATATGACATCAACTATTACAACATGTTTGCGCCCACCTTCAATATGTCAACAATTCATACGGTCCTAGCACAGGCAGCTCAGTACACCTGGGAAATCCATCAAGTCAATATCAAAAGTGCTTACCTCTACATTGAAGTCAAGGAAAAGATCTATATGTGTGTGCCTCTAGGATACCTTAAGGCTGGAGATGAGGGAAAGGTTCTGAAGCTGCTGAGAAGTCTTTATGGGCTCGACCAAGCAGGATTTGAGTGGTTGGAGAAACTAGCTAAGGTGTTTCTCAAAATGGGCTTCACGAAACAAGTAACTAGTGAAACACAGCTAAACTTGCCAAAATTTCAATAAACTTGACCAGAAAAACCACTAAGACCTGCGGCACACAGCAGCATCATGAACCATACTTGTGGCAGAGATTGAAACTCCACCCAATTAGTTAGAGTTCAGGTGAGCTGATAGGAAACACACCCTGATTCTCTTTGTCATGCCCACTCAACCACCCATGTGTCAGGACCTCCTTAATGCTGTTGATCAGGCTCTACTATCTGTAGCTAGATCCTGATATTAGCATGTACTTCTAGATGAAGAGCTTTCTGACTCCTAGTTAGACTCAGATGAGTCTGATACCAACTCTAACACATCTTAGTTCAGATGATGTTGAAGATATTCAAATGAGCTCTCTATCATCTCTATCACCTCTATCACCTCTATCCCCCTCCCTTCCCAGCTTTTCAGATCTTTCCAGTGATAATTTCTCTGAGTCTGATAATAGCACTGCTGTGCTTTATGACTGGCTCCAGGACAGTATTGCTGCTCTTTATGACAAGGTCAAGAGGGCATGGGTGCTCCACAAGCCTGATAAGCCCCACAATTGCACATGCTGGTTCATCATGAGGAATTCTGTCCTCATTTATTTCAGCACAAACTACATGTCAATCCCTAAATATTTTATGATATCCTTTATCAAATCTCCAATGATCCAATCTTCCAGAACCGGTCCAACAATCCTCAACTTCCTGTCTCCATCCAGCTTGCAATTTTTCTAAATTGTGTAGGCCATTATGGCAATGTCATTTCTCTTGAGTATGTTGCTCAATGGGCAGGTGTGAGTGTTGGGTCAGTGGTGAATTGCACTAATCATATGATGATCACACTGCTTGAACAACACCATTAGTTTATGTGCTTCCCAGTAGGTGAGACAGAATGTCAAGCTTGCTCAGCAATTCACTCAGTCACACACCTGTCCTGAGTGGAGAAATGGTTTCCTAGCCATTGAGGGCTCAGCCATCAATATTTTTTCAAAACCTGCATTTTTTGGCAAGGTCTTTTATGATAGGAAAGTCAAGTATTCCCTTGGCTGTCAAGTATGTTTGTTTTTTGGTTACTAGTATAGTCAAAAAATCTAATTAATTCTAGGCTGTCATTTTTCCCCACAACCTCTTCATTGTTAATCATTGTCTTGGTCATTCTGAAAGTGTTCATGATGCATTTGCTTTCCGATCCACTCACCTCTATCAAGAGCAAGCTGATGTTCTGCCTGAAAATCACTGGGTTTGTGCAGACAGTGCATATCCACTTGAGAAGTGGTGTATCCCCCCTTTCAAGAAGCCCCACAATGGATGGTTGACCAAGAACCAGAAGACGGTCAATTATTACCTTTCTAGAGTATTTTTCATGTTTTTTATTGTGGTATTTTTCCTGATTTTTAATTTATTTAGGTTCAAGTTCATGTTGAACATGCATTTGTAGCTTTGAAGGAGCGCTTCCAGTCTCTCCATGAGCTCTGGCTCAATATTCATAGTGACAAGGACCTTCAGTTTGCAGTACAGTGGGTCAAGTTTTGTCTCATCCTGCACAACATGATTATCTGGTTCAAAACCCTTCATCTCCAACAGAATGGAGAATATGAAGGTACTCTGAAGTGGGCTCATCTAGAGGGTGAAGGTTTTGAGCCTCAAGAGTTTGAGGATGCAGATGAAGATGAAGATGAAGTAGTGGGTGACAGGTCATATGAAGGAACTCCTACGCAGGCTTTTTGCACAAGGCTGATGGACCAGCTTTTTGACAGTCCTCATTCAAGGGCACAATGTAGGCAAGGATGATCATTTTGACATCACAAAGTCCAAAATACTTGTAATACCAATGTAACTACCAATGTAACATCAAACACATGCATGTACAACAAAGCAATGGTGAAAAAACATGAAAAACATGACAGCAAGAAAAAATGACAACAAGCAATGACAATGATGACAACAAGCAACAAGCAACTCAGCCAGACCCTCCATCATGGTACTGCATCTCAAGGAACTTAATTTTCAGACACATGTTCTCTGCCTCCTTCTTGTGGGCTGCAGCCTGCACCTGGTGCACTCACTCATCAGCCTCATGAAGGTGAAGCTCAGCATCCCTGGCTTCCTGTTCTCACTGATGGGTGGCAGTGGCTTGCATCACATTGTGCGAACTTGATTCACAAAGCCACTGATACTTCTTCTCCTCATGATGATACTCAAGCTTTGCATCAAGCTTTACCTTCAAGTACTTATTCCTCAAACCATGATATGAGATGGCATCAGACTGGATGACATTGGATGATGTGCTGTCATGAGTCATTATCATAGGAGTTGAGATGCTGCATGTCATCTCCAATGATGTAATAGATGCCAGCTTGCAGGGTTTGCCGCAGCTAGTAGGCCTGTGAGATTGAAATGCTGCCAGACTATCATAGATGGTAGTGCACAACTTCTGCACCAGTTCAAACACAGCAAAGGGAGGATTTGGAGGAGGAGAGGGTGTCATGACAAGTTGACGTGTCAAGCAAATACTATGACAGACTATATCACTACACACATAGATTTAAAAAGTCATCTCACTCATCGAACAGCATGTCTAAAATGGCCGGCAGGAACGGCGGACTGATGGAGATACACCTCACATCAGGGCATTCACATGTTCTGGAGATGCAATTGGGACACCGGGGGTCCCATAGACTAGATTGTATTGTCCTACATAGAGTAATACTCTGCAAAGGACAGAAATTGGAATCCAAAAAAAAAAAAAATGACAAGTTGATGCTTTTCCCCAACAACTTTAGGAGGGCTGTTGAGGCTAATGACACCATAATTCTCTTCATCAACATAGCCATCATACATGTCACTGTCATTGTACATGTTGAAATTATTGTCAGGATGTAGCGTGGCATGATGGTTGGTGTCAGGATCACCAGGGGAGGGAGGTTGGAAGTTGAGAAGATGAGGATCAATTTGGGCTTCAGTCAAAAGGGCCATAAGGAGGGATACTATGAGGGGAGTGCTGAGCACTGCTGGAATGGGTAGGATCGGGCAAGAAAGGGTCATCAGGGAGGGGGGACTGAGCACTGAACATAGCAGCCTGAGTGCTGGGCAGGGGCCCATGAGTGCTGGGTGGGGCCCAAGTCTTGTGGGAACTGTGCTGAGCATTGGCTGCATTCCTGGATTTCATGGAGGGACCAGCCCCACCACTCGAGTGCACAAGCACATACAATTCACCAGCATGATCAACATCAGGCTTCGATGAATGTGTTCTTGCTGCAAATGCTGGATTGGTGCACCAGATGGGATCAAGATCTTTAAACCACGGCAAATCACAATCAGCTAAATCTACACATTTAATCAGTCAGTAATCCACAAGGATCAATGCTGAAGCACTTACCTAGCATATTTTTTAATGATGTAGCATCAAGGGGAACTAAACTGGCCCTGGTT